>DWQW01007236.1:0-15263 GCA_018249695.1 Heliconius erato demophoon | reverse complement strand
AGTTCAAATAAGGGGTTGAAAGTTTATATGGAAAAATCTTTAAATTGCCACCGATTTTTATAAAAAATAAAATTCAGACTGTTAAAAATATTTTATTGAACATGTGTTTCGTGGTTTTTTTAGAATTTACTCCTAATAAGCGGGCGAAGCCGCGCGCGCCCACTAGTCTATATATATAAAAGGACTTGTGCTGACTGACTGAGGTAAGACGCACGCAGAGCCGTAACCGCTGATGGTAGAAACGAGAAATTTGGGCAGATGATTTTTTTTCATATTCTGGACATCCACTAAGAAGGGAATTTGAAAAATTTTAACCCTAAAGGGATGAAATAGGGGTTGAAAGTTTGTATGGAAAAAAAAAAAAATCTGTACCGATTTATATAAAATTTGAAATTCAGACTCTTAAAAATATTTCATTGAAAACGTGTTTCATGGTTTTTAAGAATTCACCCCCTAAGGGTTCAAATAAGGGGTTGAAAGTTTATATGGAAAAATCTTAAAATTGCCACCGATTTTTATTAAAATTTAAATTCAGATTGTTAAAAATATTTTATTGAACACGTGTTTCGTGGTTTTTTTAGAATTCACTCCTAATAAGCGGGCGAAGCCGCGTGCGCCCTCTAGTATTTTATAAAATCTTTAAAAATTTAAACTTTTATCACATTTTCCACTTTAAACTCTAAAATAACAACACTAGTGACTGTAGATAACAACCAAGGGATGTTCTAATTGGGCTGCGATATTGCTCGGGGATTACCTTAACTCGCCGCTGTTTCAGCGAAAGTAACTTTTTCTAACTATCGTTAATGTAGAAAGCCGGTTTCCAGCTACCTTTTTAAGTATTTAGAAGTGAATACAAGTTTTTTTACACTATGCTAGGTGCAGAGTGACTATGTTCTCCGTTTAGCCATTACATTAATAATGTTAGTATATATTTTCATTTCCATTGATTTATCTCAAACTTTATTCTTGAAATAAATCTTTTAAACCAATGATGCGTTCTAACTCTAATATTTTATTAATAAGTGAAACGTTCAAAAACAATGTATCGATAGATAGATTTATAAATATTCTATAAATTTAAATATTATATTAAAAAAAATCTTACTCTTCCACCCAATTTACTATCAGAGTGCACACCAGTGATTGAAATAACTATGTATTTTCAGAGAGCTGGCTGCTCTAAAATTCCTGCCCCTCGCCTCTTGGTAACTTGCGGGCAGATAAGGAATCGATATGTTAGACGTAAACTTTCCGGAACATTTCTATCGGATCGTACGTTTTTCAGCAAACAATGGTGAAATTACGTAACAAGTAGCGCTGCCAGGTGGCCCGAATTGCTAACTTCTCAATGTTCAACCGTGAATTCCTATAGTAAACAGATAAAGGAATTCTGACTTAAGTCAGGTAGATTTTTGGTAATAGGTGTTTTTTTTATTTATGCCTGCTTATCTGTCTCTATATATTGGTTAGAGTGTAGACTGAATGTTATAATAAATTACTTATTTTTAAATATTGAGTTAAAGTAGAGTAGAAACTTAAATAATTAAGTGTTAAATGTGTTTCTGAATCTTTAAATGTCAAATGTGACAATAAAATAAGCTTACACTGTATTTATTTTTATTTATTTATTTATTTATTTCATTTGTCATATTTTTTTTCTAATTCATAAAAAAAATATTTACTCGCTGAGAGTAGACCGTTTGCTATTATATAATTATTTATATATTTTTAAGTTTTTAATGATTGTAATTAGGGACAAGTAAAGCCTTTGCATATCTATATACAGACATAAAATAAATAAAGATACCACAGAGAGCAGATATCATCCCGTACATATTTTTTTAATAATATCAATACCTATGGTAATAATTCATATAAATGTTTTTTTTAAATAAATAGATAATTAATAATATAATATAGATAATTTTTTAAGTAAGTATAAGCAGCTAGAAATCTCTCCACCAGAATTCATTTTTTACCCTCTCTTATCCAGCTTCTGTATATCACTGATATCGTTTTAGGCATTTCATATAACTGCAGTTGCTCAGTTGTGTTAAGTTAATCTAGCCAGATTATTATACCTTTCAATTTATTATAAACACATATCTATACTACATTATACAAGAAACAAAACAATAGAAATATGCGATTTAAAAACTAAAAATTTAAATTCAGTCGGTTCGGGCGGGCACGTTCGCCATTTTACGTCGCATTTTTACGATGTACCCGATAACGTTTACGAGGCGCGTTGAGTGGCGTCGCCGCGGCTCGCCCCGACTGATTGCATGCGAGGGTAGCGTACGATAGGGATAGGGATTATGTTGATATTACATCGATAATATATAACTAAATTTGATTTTTTTTTTGGTTCACACTGTAGTCTGCAAGTAGAGTAGCCAGAGGGTTCCTAGTGCTAAGACATTACGTTCCCCACGCACCACCGAACTTCCGAGACATTGCGCGTTGAGTTGTTAACAGAGCAAGAACATGAAATAATTAGTCATTGAAGTGGGAATCGAATCCTTAAACGTCGCGTTTACAGTCAGACTGTGTGCGATGCCTCATGATTTTTTAAAAATATTTTTAGTAATTTACTATTATAACGTAAATGTTTAGACTAATTAACTTTACAGTTGGTAATGTCGCAGCTGACAAGAGTTTTTGTGAAAGTGTATTTTGATTTACATTTTATTTTTTCGGTGTGTCTGGAAATAACAGTGGAGACCTCAGTGTTTTAACGCTGGGGTTCTCTCTTTTTTCCCTAATAAAAAAGTTAAAAATATACATTATCAATATGCTACATAATTATAATTTTTAAGAAAAAAAAACTATACCATCCCATTATCAGAACTTAACCAAACTTTCACTAAACTATTCCTGAAAAGTATCCTTTTCAATAAAAGAATCTTCGAAATTGGCTAGCGTGATATTGAATTATTCGTCCATTTGTCGTATAAAAAATATGTAGCCGAATTAGAAAATATATAAGTCGAGATTATCACACCTCCTTTTTTACAGAAGTCGGTTAAAAATAAAGCTAATTGACTACATTAGCCAAGGTCTTGTTTTAGTCATATATCAAGGATATAGCGTGCCTTATTCACCCCGCCACACAGAATACTTTAAATTACGCGTTTCCGGGCTTTGATGAAATTTTCACGGAAAATAGAGAGTAAAGTTAAACTAACTATACTTACCTACATTGTCTCTATCCTCCGAACTTAATACAAGGAAAGAGTGAAAATAATAGAATAAAAATAAATAAACATAAAAACTATCGATATAGTTTTATATATCCGTGACAAGCCGACAACATATCACTATATTTAATGTGCTTCGCCAAAGGCGCTCGCCTTTAGAAATAAACTTAAGCACTAAATTCTCTCTGCATCTACTGTTACAATATAAGAAAAATAGTAAAATAAAAAGTAAACTGTCGATATAAAACAGAATAAAAACAATCACTGGCCATGAACATTTTTTTTATAATCGTAGCTGTAATAAGCATGATTTATAAAACCTTTGCCGCAAAATAAACGCAATGTCTTAACCCTAAAAAATAAAAGAAAACATCGATGTAAAGCAAAATACCACTAGCCGGATTGTATATCAGGGACACACCAACAACATAGAAATACACGGCGCTGTAACAAGCAGAAGTTACAAAATCTGCCGAAAAGTGGTTAACACAGTTCACACTAGAATCTTCCTATCTGCTATACCAAATACAAAAAAGCACACATCAAAAATAAAAAAAAAGAACTATCGATACAAAGCAAAGCAAGCACTAGCCGGGTCGTGTATCCGTGACACGCCGACGCCCCGCCACGCCGAGCGCCTCTCGAAATACGCGCCGCCGTAATGAGCGGGCTTTGACGAAATGGAAAATAACGAGAGGCCGGCCGACTCTGACTCGACTCGACTGAGACTTGCGTTTTAAGATACAACTGTTACTTGGTGTATGTACTGCTGTTTTGTAATGTCTCGAGTGTCTTGGTAGTAGCAGGTTCGTTTTTTGTTTTGTGTGTGTTTGTTTTAGGTAGCGATTGTACGGTATAGTTAATAGGGAAAATATTGTAACAAAATAAAATTTGGTTGAAAATATAACAGTTTATTTACTTTACATAAAAATAGTACAATATAAAAAAGGTTCCCTTAAATTTTGTATTTACAAATTATTTTAAATATTTTATACAGAAATCTGAAAATAGAATTTAAGGACGGAACCGCAGCAACTAAATTAACTAACCGCGGGACAAGTTAATTTCAGTTAACAAAGTAATTGCAAACAAAGGAAATACTGATGAAAAGTATTTTATTCTATAGTTCGTTTAAAATGAATTTATAGGTATAACTTCTAATTATAGAGTCAAATATAAGGTCACCTACCACAATAACTAAAAGGCTAATCTTAATTAATATAAAAAATGAAAATAAATATTACCTACGCCATATTTTAAACCCAATCAGATTTTTTAAGAAAAGTTAGTACTTATAAATATTAAACATATTTACATTACAGAAAGTATTATACACAAAATAAGCCAAGAAGTAACTTCTTCAACACCAAACGCGACGTGCCAAATCTATAAAAAAGGGGAAAATGGTTATATTCAAAAAGGAACGAGAACATCATACGGCGACATCGACAAGCACCGAAGTCTCGAAACCGACGCTTCCAATCTGCTGCTCCTACTCTCTATAACTAAGAACAGCAGTTTTTAGAAAGGATAAAAGTTATTTTTTTTTATATAAAAATGATATTTTTGTTGTAATATATTATATATTAAGTAGATCTATTATAATACCAGTCTCAGTTAAGTATCGTAAGGATTGTTAAGAGTAAATATTTGTAGTTACTATAAATATAAGAAACTTTTGTAAGGCTTTATGTTAAAAATACAATATCAAAGAGACATTTTAGATTAAATATTTTAATTTCATATTTACAGTATCTTCTTTATTTATGGGAATAAAGAATGAAATATAGAAAAAAATTACCAGGACTGTTACCTATATGAATATAAAGGTTCCCCATATAAAAAAAACCCACAATGTTAACGAATACACCAAGTAAATCAATTATTAAATATTCAATACAATCAACTCTAATTAACTACACAACATTAAATAAGATGTATAAAAAATGAGGCCAGTCAATGTGTGGATTGTGGGTTCGAATCCAATTAAGGAAATGAAATATTTAATATTTAATTTTTTTCGCTCTGGTCTCAAAGCAAAATGCATTGTTGAGTTCCACCAGTCACCACACCTCCAGAATTGGGTGGAAAGTGGGAAATGCAAGTGCCTTAATATGAACGAATAGATTCCCTGCTTTATGCGGGATATAGCGTGAATCTAAAAAATCTAAATATAATATATATATTTAAAACAAAAAATATATAAATCTGTATTCAATTCGTCACCACACCGCATATGTTCCGTTCGTTTATACGTTCGTACGTACATATCTACAGAACAAGTATATATATATATATAAGTTTGTACGTATATATCGCACTCGTAGCGGGCGGTAGCGCCGTCGGATGTATAAAGTGGCGCGCCGGTGGCCGCATGACATAGCTATAACTCTGCATGACAAACAACCGGGTGGTGTGGAGGCGTTTTCGTTTTGTATCTTATTCTTATTTTTTTTAGTCTTACGTTGTATCCCATATGTAGAAGGGTAAAAACAGAACTTAGTGTTAAGACACTCCGTTCACCACTTTACGCTAAAATTACATATCATTGCGTGTTGAGTAGCGGAACGGAACTTAACGCCGTGCTTTTGTTTGTTACGAGAGCAAACAAATTAAAATATTAAATAATTCAAGAGAGTAAGATTTAGCTACGTTCTGAAATATACATATTATATGAATATTTTTATAAAACATGAATTTTGGATTATATTCAATATTCGTATAGAACAAAAAAAATGCTGAAATAATGCAAATAAAATTTTATTTACTTAAGAATAAAAAAAACAAAAAAAAATATAACACAGCACATCTCCACAGCACTCTATTCCACACTGTAGGGCGCTCGCTAAAGCGCTAGTACGGGCTCGCCTCGGGCGGCGCGAACCAATTACCCGCGCGGGCATTTACCCCCCACCCACCGCTGTACTGTAGAGTGTGGAGTGTAGACTGTTGTGTACCGCGGTGTATCTGCTTACTCCTGGGCCTGGCTCCTGGCTCCTGCCCGCAGTGCGAATGCCTTTTTGTTATCGTGTTATCACTTATCACTTAGTGATTCTTTCTTTTTTTTGTTTTATTATATAGCTTTTGTTTTTGTAATATTTTAAACTAATGCTTTTTCGCAATTTCCTATATACTGGATCCTTTTTTTGTTATCGTTGTATCACTTATTACTTAGTGATTATTTTGTAAAAGTTAATTTAGTTTTATTATTTATAATATTTTAAACTGGCCGCAGGTTATCATGGGGTAGCGGTATAGCGATTTGCTGTAAAATCGAAACAAAACACAGAAATATCGTACATATTGCCACAAAAAAAACTAAAAGGCAAGCAAAGACGAGCGTATAAATTAACTAGCAATAAATCGTTCACTGACAAAAAAGACACAATAAATACAAAATATTAATAGCCACCTAACTGGCGTCACGTACTGCTTAGCTATTATTGTATAGATTTCACACCCACTTCAAAGATTTCAGCTTGACTTATCGGTTTCTAGTGAAGACTTATATTTTATTCGCGTTTGAATGAACGCAAAAACGTCGAACAACGTGCTCAGACTGTTAAGAGACGTATTGCAGAAAATGTTTCGTACAGTTGGTAGGCTAATTTTCGTATGTAATTTAAGTATTTAGAATGTCTTGAGTCAAAATATATTTTGCATATGGCAGTCTGTTAAGACCAAATGAAATTAAATGTTGGTAAAAATAGAGTTATTCAAAAATCGTAAATATCTGGAGAAAGGAATATGTAGAGATTTAAATAAAATATTAAGGAGAGTAATCTATTCTTCATGAAATTAAAGCATAATATGCCCGAGTTAAAAATATATTATAAAATAAGAAAACCGAATTTCCAAATTCTACACTAGTTTACCAAAATGTAGTTAAATTTAGACAGTAGTAGTAATGTGGTATTAAGCGAATAATATAAAGAAGACATTTAATTTATTCCCTACCTTTCTAATGAAGTTAACAGTTTTGAATGTCAAAGTAGCCGCGATCGCATCTAGATTGGTACCCAATACCCATTAGTAACCAATCGACGCACGTAGTTAGGCGTGAGTGACAAATAATTAATTGTATCGGTAACTTAAAAGGTGTGGAATTCAATTTGAGTATTCATTTAAACCTTTTTACTTCACCGATTGAGTAAATTTAGTTTACCAATGACATGTTTAACTAGATGTAAAATTTCACATTCTTAGGCTGGTTTGGTTGGAGTCTAGATTTTGATCTTTTTCTCTGAATATATTATATCTTTTACTGTTAAAGTATCGGTAGTGATAATTATAAGCTATCTTACATAATATATAGATATTTATCTTTTTACAATCATAATAATAGTAAATAGGTATTTATCTTTTTAAAATTATTAATAATAATAGTAAATAATAATGAATATAACAAAATCTGTGATTTATTTAAAATGGAGCAAGATTTGTGGATGGTGTTTCATGTAATGTTTGACAATGTAAATGTTTTGTCGTCAAATCGATTTATACGCAATAAAAGTGGTTTGGTGAGCTACTCATAGGTGAAAAGGTGATATGAAGATTTTTTTTTAGTTCTCCATATAATTAGACATTGCCAAAGTTATTGGTGCTCAACTGATAAACTCGGAAATAAAGTAACAACTGAAGTGATTTTTTTAGATATAATAAAAACCCCCTTAAAAATTAAACAAAAATAAATATATTTTTCATTGGATTTATATAAAAAAAGATGTGCATGAGAAACTTTAACCTCAGGGGATGAAACCTATATACCAGCATTGACTTAAGTTAACACTCTCCCACTCAGAAACAAAGATCTCAGCACAGCCTTTTAGAGCTTTTAAAAGCATCTTGGCGCAAGTCCGCCGTCACTTGGACGCGGTCAATTCAGTAATTGATTTTATCTAAAGTTTTTTAATTTAAATTTTTGATTGAATATAGGTACCTCGATCTTTAACTTTTTTGAACATTTTGAAACTATATTCATTAAATTCAATAATAGGTTGTCAGATAGTTTTTTGTTCATTTAATGATATATAAGTATATTTCTTTATATAGAATTTTCAATTTTTTCTATATTTTAGCAGACTTAAGAGATTATATTCTATAACATCTAAATGATTTTTTTCCTTCATCTATTTCCATATTCGAATCCATCTACCCATATCAGTTTCATTATACTTCACAGTACCAGTATTATAATGTAACAGTGTTTCCTTTAATACCTTTCATCGATCAACATGCGATACAGAAACTAGTTTTTTTTTTATTTAACAAGGCATAAATCATGTAACTGTCTAGCGGGCTACTTGCGAGTTTGTTTTCCACAGCCAACATTACGGTGTGGGTTCTGTATACATTGCTAGTGTACTTAAAAGTTATATATAGAAAGTTAAGCTTAATACATATGTTATATGGTGTTTTTGTTTTGTAAAAAGAGAACACATTAAAATATTTTATTATGTACTGATTACTTCTTAAGCTTCACTTAGTTTGATAAAGCTCAATAATAAATCAACCATTTCAATTCATTCCAATAATATAAGAATTTAAAATTATCCATTCAAAGATAAATTTGTATTATGTAGTATAGCAATGGTAGCATACGCTGGAATACTTTGATTACTATTTCAAAAATTATTTTCATACGTGAGGAACGGAGTATTTTAACACTAGGTTCCCTCTGCCTACCCTGCATTGCGAGGGATACAACGTGAAGCTGATAAAAAACTATTTTCGAACATAATTTTTTAATAACTATATCTTTACATATATATTCTAATTTCGAAATGTTAGAACACACGGATATACACCCGACATTGGATCATATTATATTGAAAAATACATATATGAAACACTCTAATCAGTTAAATCCTAATTCCATTTTCTGACAGCGGCTTTAACATCGCTAAAAGTCACTATAAAAAAAACTTTAACTTATCTAGCTTTGTTCTGAAAAAAACTTTTTTTATTCAAACAGAAATATGAATATTCAAATAGCACAGCTCTTAAGACGGTCGGTGGAACAGCGGATGACATAAGCAACGTTCGTGATACCGTGGTTGGGTCGCGTCGTCGGGTGAATGCTCACTCGGTGGCGTACGTACTGCTTTGAGTAAATCATCTATTCACACTGTAGTCGCAAGTGGCTCACTTCTTATTGTCACAAATAAAACAATTAAACAATAAAGAATTTATAATTGTTTTAGACTTCTCAAAGTTCTCTATTTTTTGTGATTATTATATATTTTAAAATGAAACTCCTAAGTATCGAAAAGAAACACTAACTACTGTAAAGTGTTCAAAACATTGGGTTTCCAAAAATATATAATACTAAATATACACGATTAATCCTAGCCGGATTATCCGAAAAGTTTCTTTCTAATTATTCTACAATGTCATTGTAAGTACCGACAATATTAAATATATATTGCCATTTATTTATACAAAGCCAGCTTAGCTTGCCCTACACAGGATAAGTAACGGAAACTCCAGCAACGCAACTTATTGAGACACTTCGTGTTAAGTTGCGGGACTCAACACCGCATTTTCTCTTATTCTAACTTCTTTATACTACAAATATTTTCAATAAATTGAATAC
Source organism: Heliconius erato demophoon (assembly GCA_018249695.1). Classification (NCBI taxonomy): domain Eukaryota; kingdom Metazoa; phylum Arthropoda; class Insecta; order Lepidoptera; family Nymphalidae; genus Heliconius; species Heliconius erato. Next base: position 5,465 of record DWQW01007236.1, on the reverse strand, counting down.
TAAAACAACACATAACAAAACTACACAACATTTAACATACGACCCGCCAACAGTGCGTATACACCCGACAATATTTTTTCGCCTCGCCTTTGTGATGTCGCTAGCATTCCCAGTGCCGACCGAGCACGTAATTTACGCGGCCCGCACCTACCGGGTAGCTGGTGGCTGGTGGCTGGTGGATTTATTGCCTCATTTTTACAATGCCCGCTGCAGTCCAGGAGTTTTTGATCTGGTCGCTCTTTTACTATACTCTTTAACTCCTTTTGGTCTGTCTTGAGTTATGTAGAGTAAGGAGGAGGCTTAAGTATATTAGATAGAGTGGATAAGTGTATAGTAATGTATTAGATTCTATCTAATAAATAGAGTTTAGTATAACAGTAAAGTATATAATTTTATCTAATTTTAGATTGAATTCGTCTCAAAATTTGTGATCTGGTGGTTATTTTACTATACCGTATAACACATTTAGGTTTGCCTTGAATTATGCAGAGTAAGGGTAGCTTTGATGAAGTCAAAAAAAATATAGTGATGATTTATTGTTAAGTGAGCTATCTGGAGTGAGACATTTGTTAAATATATTAGACAGAGTGTATTGGTACACAATAACGTGTTAACGTTTTACTAAATTTTTAAAAGTGTCAGTCACTGTGTAAATGACTTGTGAGTAAAAATAACAGATAATTAAATAAATACCTTCGATTATTTAAATAATAATTATTTCAATAACACTATTATTTTTTTTAAATAATAATTACAATTATTATAAAATAATAATCATAGTATTTTATATTATTTTTTTATATACATTTTTTTATTAAATCATTAAACTTTTATTTCTTTTTGTAAAATAAAATTTTTGGTATTATGATTCTGTTAATTAATGGTTGGTTTTTCTAAAACTGAGACAGCCCTTAACGTTAAACATAGACAATACAGTATTAGAGTAAAATATATAATTATTTCTAAAGTCAATAGGCACTCAATGCGCATTATATCTAAAGTAGGGGGAAGTAAAGAACAGTGTGATGCATCACTCTTACTTAGATACGTGAAGATAATGAAAGTTTATTTTAAATTGTTAGAAAACAAATCTTTTCATTGATTTTTGTTGAGTAGTTTAAATTTCTCTGTAAAAATTCTCTTCTTGACTATAAATAACTTTAAAAAAAATACCTGCATAATCGCTCCCCATTTTCTACCGAAATTCAGGATCAGGAGGTGTTGCGTGTTGAGTGGCGGATCTACACGACGAGAGCGAAAAAAGTCCTCGTGTCTCTTCGAGTGGGAATCGAACCCAGAAACTGTCACGTTTATTGTCACACGCTTGTGCTAATAAAAATAAAAACTAAATTAAATTAAATTAGCTTCACGCTATATCCCGCACACAGCAGGGTAGGCAGAGGGAACCTAGTGTTAAGACACTCCGTTCCCCACTTTCTGCCGAATTCTGGAGGCGTTGCGTGTTGAGTGGCAGAACTCAACGCCGTGCTTAACCTCGACACCAGAGCGAAGAAATGGAAATATAAATTTAAGTAAATATTTCATCTCCTCGAGTGGGGATCGAACCCACAACCAGTCGGTTTTGCAGTCACACCTCATGCCGCTGCGCCACGACCGGCCTCATGTGCTAATATTTTTTTAATATTACAAATTATATTTTTCTATATGTTTTTACATTTAAATTATATTGTAAAAAACCCTATTTTATAAGCTGAACCAAAAAATATTTCGGTTGTTACTTAACACATTGTCAACCGTCAACACACTAGATTTATATGAAGCACTTAGTCGAAAGTTTCATGATTTCTACTTGCAATATACCCGGCCCCGGCCCGCACTGTCCGCTTGCTTGGATTTATTGCCTCATTTTTACAATGCCTTCCACAGGGGCCGCAACCCGCACTAAAGTCACTTTTGAACTAATTGGGTAATTGCTTTTAAGTTCTAATGTATGGTATATTAAAGTATAATATATTAAAGTTATAAATATAATATTACTTCAAAATTTAACAACTTCTTAGGAAACTTGTTACGTTTTTTATCAGGCTTCTTTTAAATATTTTTAAAAAAATATAATTTCGTAAATATAATTTCGTGCAGCAATGACGTAATTGCACGCTTTGAAATATTCTTTGAGACACTATCATAGTTTATTATAGTCTTTCCACATACATTGACATATTTCAATTCTTATTTTTTTACCGACGACCGACGACCAAATGAGCGGTATGTTTCAAAATAAAACTAAAAAATATTTACAAAACTGCTTTAGTTAATAGCAAGTAATTTATTTTTGAAAGCAACACCAATGAATCCTGACATTATCTAAAAACAAAAAGGACAAAGACTACAATTGATTCTGCCATACTTATAAAAATTAAAAAAATAACCATTTTTTTTAACGAGCCCGCCAATATTTGCGTATACCTTTTTGGGCAATCAATATTTACAGCATATAAAGGATTTTTTTCGTTAAAACTGCTGACAGATTGGGTTTTTCTCTTTAAAGGGTGGTAAGCGACGTAATATCCAGATTGTGATGATGCGTGATAATTTAATTGCCGGTAACGAGAACGGGATAGGCGTTCATTTTTTATATTGCATATAGAGACTTGACTTGAAGACCCTTAGACTCTTAATCACAATGCCCTTTTATTTCTTGCATATTGCTTTGTTTTGTGGAATATTTTAAGGCTGGTTTTTATACTTGGCTAAATTTTATAAATTATATTTTTATTATTAAATATATTTATTTTGTACCCACGATATCGAGATCTGCCTTTTAGTTTTTTTTTGTTTCTAAATCAATATTTTACATGATTAGCGATTATTATTAAGATCTTTTGCATTAAACTTTACCATTATATCTAATATAAATAGAAAACATATATTTAAAGCAACCGAAATTTCAAGTTATCATAGAAAACTTACAACAAAATTTTAGGTTCGCCAACAATTTTAGACTAAAGTAGCATTGTCCCGTCAAAACACGTCGTTTGGTCACGGTAACACGCCGCGGGCTGTGCGGCATTCATTTTAATCAGGCGCGTCACCCGTTGGCCGATTGCCTGATGAATTATACCTGTTCTGCTACGTATTCTGACGCTCGTTGAATATTTTATATATTTTTTTTTTCAGTGACGCTATATTCCGCAAATAGCATAGCATATATATTATATACATCCAAACCCTAGTGGGTAGAGGAAACCTAGTGTTAAGATTTGTTCTGTGTTTGTGGATTGTGTTCTCCATTTTCCGATAAATGTCTCGAAAAGACAGAAAGACGCGTGCTAAGTTGGCGTAACTTAACTCGGCGACGCTTTGTCCTTTTGCCGGAGCAAGAAAAATGAAAATATTAAATAATTCATTCCCCCAAATGGGTATCAAACCCATGTTTAAAGTCACAAACATTGCCACAGCGACAGCCACTAAATTTTTCTTTTTTTAACTAACTTTTATAATTTTTTGTTGACTTGAATGACATATACAAATATTTTCATATTATGTATCTTTTATATATAGCGTGTCATAAATTGGTTTTGTATCGACGGACGTGTAAGCCTTCGCTGTAACATGCGAATATGGGATCAATATTTCGCACGTATCGAATGTTTTGCAAATACATACATATATGTTATATATGTATGTATATATTTATACAGTAATTGAGGCTGGTGTGATGCTTATCGAACTTATTTCTCTGACATGATAGTTGTGTAATATCTAATTCCAACTCGGGTGAGTAATTTGTACTAAAATATATACAGTAAAAGAATTAAAAATATATGTTATAATGGGTCTGGCAAAACTAATATGTAAAACTTTATTATTAAAACTATAAGCTCTTGAGTACCAAAACTCAACCTGCAAAGTCTTGAGTTCTCGCGGAAAGTACAGAATAAAATTGACACTATATTTTCTCCGTCTAAAAAGAAGCTTTACGCTTTTTCCCACATTGCGACGTGGGAAAAAGCTTGAAGCTTCTTTTTTTCTATAGTTTGCACGTATCTACCATACAACACGAAACTATTTTGAATGAAACTCTTAAACCGAATTAATCTCGTATACTTGTTTAGTATTATAATAAATTTTTGTAAACCAGAAATTTCGAACATTTTGCATAGTAGGTGGCATCCGTATATCAGTTGCCATAATTATTATATTAAACTACCACCAACGATTTCTTAATTGCTTCGCGTATAATAGATACCTATAATATGTATGTGTATGTATACAATTAAATATACGCGATTAATCCAAAGAGTCCGAAGAGCTCTAAGAGTTTTATTTAAAATATATAAAACTCCCGAATATCAAAGGTCTTATTAAAATAATATATTATGGTTTTTTTTTTCAGCTGTATCCCGCACACAGAAGACACTGCGTTCCTCAGTTTTTGTCAATTTCTGGAGGCATTGCGTGTTGAGTGCGGCGGAACTCAACGCCGCGCTTTCCCCTCAACACCAGAGCGTAGAAATGAAAATATAAATATAATAAAATATTTCATTTCCTCGAGTGGGTATCGAACCCCACAACCAGTCGATTACATATATTATATATATATACGACGTGACGACCAAACTTTAGGCGCACTTATAAAGCGCTCACACTCGCACGTTCGTACTTCATAAGACTAATCTGTTACAATCTGGTCCGAAGACGCGGAAGTAATTAAGCCTTGTCAATGCTCAGGGTGTGACTCTCTCGACCGACAGACGATGTAATTAATGAAACGATCATTTATTTTAAATGTAATGTTCATTTCTTTTTGTATGTAGTGCGTTTATGGTGGAGGTGTGGTAGTTTTGGGTTCAAGCCACGCGAGAGTTAAAGTGCATGCTTAAAAATATTTGCTTAATAGATAATGAAGCCGTCGTGGCGCAGAGCCACTAAGTGTGACTGTAAACGCAACGGGTTTTGGGTTAAATCCCTACTTGAGGAGATGAAATATTTATTAACATTTATATATCCATTTCTTCGCTCTGGTGTCGAGGCAAAGCGCGGCGTTGAATTCTGCCACTCAACACGCAATGCCTCCAGAATTCGGCAAAAAGTGGAGAACGGAGTGTCTTTACACTAGGTTCCTTCTGCCTACCCTGCTGTGTATGGGATACAGCGTGAAGCTGATTTATTTTATTTATACTATGTGGGTTATTCAAAACAGGTGGAAAATAGAGAAAGTCATATAAATCATATTAAAGTGTCCACGTTAATTTAGATATATGTAGATATCATGTTTGCCTATATTTTTTTTTATTTTATGATTAAAAATACTCATATGGCCTAATGACGCAACAGCAGCCTTCCTCATCTTAGCAATTCAGAGGATTCATAAGTTTTTTTTTTGTTTTACGCTATATCCGCTCGAAGCAAGTTAGTCAGAGGGACCCTGGAATTCTAGTGTTAAGACACTCGAAGATTAGAATACTCTCTTGCGGATAACAACTACGCACTTACCTCGTTAT
>DWQW01007235.1:0-15264 GCA_018249695.1 Heliconius erato demophoon | reverse complement strand
ATCTTAGAACGTAATGAACACGAGTGCCGTGTCGTTTGTGCTTATATTGGAAATCCACCGGAAAAGACGCAGCACACTACCGCCACTTAATACAATCGATAATAGAAACAATATCAAATGACGTACTTGTATTCACAGCGACACCTATTACTACATTATAAAGAACTTATGCTAACACATCACTTCCCTAAAATGTAATAGAAACTTACTAAAGGATGTCGTTTCAGAAGGCGAGCATGGGCGATGGATCGGCGGGGTCGTGCGTGCGGTAGGCCACGATGAGCAAAATGCCAGTCCGTGTCAGAGCTTAGCACCTGAAAATACAGGAAATTATTAATAACAGGAAATTATTGTTAGAGTCCAGTAGCGGCGGTCGAGGTTGTGGGTTCAATACACTCGAGAATATGGAATACTTAATATTTTAATTTCTTTCTGCTTTGATGTTTAGATAAAACGCAGCGTAAAATTCAACCATTCAACACGCAATGCTCATTCATCGGAAACTGAAAAGTGGAGTGCCTTAGCACTCACTAGGCTTCCTCTGCGTACCCGCCATGTTACATGCGGAAAGACCTTCACGCTAAAGTTCAAAAAAATACTAAAAGAATTTTTAATCAAAGAAAATGTAACCAAATGACAATTTATTTTATTATGTAAATATTATAATGCCTAGTTTCTGATTCCATATGAACATTGTAAGTTTAAGTTAAACCCAGGGAGTAATTAAACATTCATCTGTTGCAACTATACAAAAATGAGGTATCAATTATGTCTATGACAAGATGGATATATACTTTTACTTTTAGCTTTATTTCGACTTTAGTTTCACCCTAGCGGGGTTGGGCGGGTACGATCTCTACATGCCTCGTTCACCTGATACCTCCACCTCTTACATCAACCTCGATCTCGAACTTCATACATGCCCATCCATCCAGAGAATTCTCATGCTTCTTATGAAGGTCAACCAAAGTCACCCCCCCACCTCTCCCACAATGTATTTATATATCACTAAATGTTTTTTTTATCTACACTACATATATATATACATATAATGGGTACAAGCAATTTTACACTAATGTATCAATAACTGATATACTAACATTTTTATATACAACACGAACACAAAAAAAAAACTATCACTAAATAATAAAAATGTTCCTATATAATCTAAAATAACAGATTGCGAATTTCCATCCGACGCGGTTCACCCTTTACAATGTAATTGCAATACTTTGTTTCTCCGCAGAAAAATCTTGCTCCAGCAAAACACGTATAAAATATTCACCGATACTTCTGGAATGTTCACAGCTACTGAAGAGAACTGATGTAGGGAGAGCACTCGAATAGTTTCTCTCGTTTGTACGCTTGAGTAAAATGTATTTATATGTTAAATCTCGTACAGGCCCAATTGAAATGTTTGACTGTACAAGATAATTATAGGTTCAAAAAATTAAATCAGCTTCACGCTGTATCCCGCACACAGCAGTGTAGACAGAGGGAACCTAGTGTTAAGACACTCCCGTTCCCCATTTCTGCCGAATTCTCGAGGCATTGCGTGTTGAGTGGCAGAACTCAACGCCGCGCTTATATTATAGGTTAAATTTTTACTTAATCTGTTTTGTTATTTATAAAAATTCGAAGGTCTTAATCTTCTTCGGTCAATTAACTGTATACATTTAATAAAAAAGGATTATATTTAATTTCTTTTAATTTTTATGATTTTTGAGACCAATCGTAAGGGCATAAGCGTGCGACTGTAAATGCTACAGGTTGTTATTTCGATTACCACTCGAGAAAATTGAATAATTAATGTTTTCTTTTAACCGCTCTGGTGACTAAACAAAGCGAGGCGGTGAGTTCCGCCATTCAATACGTGCTGCCTTCAGAATTCGGTGGAAAGTGAGGAATGGAAGTGTTTAAATAGGAACGTAATGTCTTAACACAAGTTCCCAGGTTCCCTCTGCCTACTCTAGTACGTGCGGGATGCAACGTGAAATTTATATTAACTTTTCGGTCTGCTGCTTCATTTTCCAAACCTGATTATAATAAAATATCTCGTTCAGTTGTATCACCCAATACTCAATTTATCTAAAAAAAGTCGGAAAATAAAGAATGTCACAATATATACCTATCTACTATTATAACGATACTAAGAGGATGTCGCGTCGTGACGCAGTGGCACAAGAGTGTGACTGTAACGCGACGGTTGTGGGTTCAATCGCCACTCAAGGGTATGAATTATTATTTATTAATATTTTCATATGCTCTGGCACCAAGACCAAGGCCCAGCGTTGAGTTCCGCCACTCAACACGCAATGCTTCGAAAAATTCGGCAGCCTTAACACTAAGTTTCCCCTGCCTATCCTGTTGTATGCGGGATACAACGTGAAGCTGATTATATTATTTTTCTTTTATAAAGATACTATAACATTGATAAATGAGAACACACTTGTTAATGAAAGTTTAGAACTTCCATTCTACTTTAAAAACCAATCCTATAAAAGTTAGCTCAGGAAGCAACAACAATAGAAGAGTAAACTTAATTTTCCTTATAAAAGCTAGAGATACTTTGCACGTGTTGCCTTTCTAAATATACATTGAATGAGTTTATAAATAATATTTTTCTAATTTTTGATTACTTATAGTTAGCAAAATTAAGTTATTAAAAAATTAAAGTTAATTTATGATGCTAATAGAGATTTTTTAAACTTATTCTCAATGTTATTAGTTTCAGCTTCACGCTGTATCCCGCAAGTAGCAGGGTAGGCAGAGGGAACCTCATGTTAAATCATTCCACTCATTTTCCGCATAAGTCTGGAGACATTGCGCGTTCAAAGTCAACGCCGCGATTTGCCTTTAGATCAGAGTGAAGAAATGAAAATATTAAATACTTCATTTCCCCGAGTGGGAATCGAACTCACAACCTGTCGCGTATACAGTCACACTCTTGTGCTCATGCGACACGACTGGCCTGTCGATGGTTTTGCTTTAAAAAATTTACAAAGTTAATTCATCATTCTGATCTCAGCGTAGAACGCAATGTTTTCGAACATCATCTACATAGTATCCCGCACACAGCAGGGGAACACAAAGGGAACATAGTGTTAAGACACTCCGTTCCCCACTTTACGCCGAATTCTGAAGGAATTGCGTGTTGAGTGGCAGAACTCATTTCAGTACACTGAATCGACACCAGAGCGAAAAAATGGAAATATAAATTGAAATAAATAAATATTTCATTTCTTCCAGTGGGGATCGAACCCACAACCAGTCGCGCATACAGTCACACTGTGCCCCCGCAACACGACTGGCCTAACATGTATTTTCTAACACATATTAAATATATAGTATTTAAAACGCCATTAGTTACAGACACTAGAGAAAATAAACTATAAGTATGTTTCATATGGTATCAGAAGAAAGAAAACAATTCACGCAATTTCAACCGTAGCTATATACTTTTTTTTAGCCTAACTTTGTATTCCACAAACAGCAAAGTAAGCAAAGGGAACCTAGTAACCCAATGTTACACCGTTACCATTAAGACACTTCCGTTCCCCACTAGATCAAATTTTCCGAATAAATGAGGCTTCGTCACCAGCATATGACGATGAAATCTAAAAACGCACGATATCAGTGTAGATACATAAACACAAGCCCTTAAGCAGGAGATAACCTACATACGTAAAAAGCTTCGAAGCTTTACAGCTTGAAATCGTGTACCAATATAAAACGCCGTATACTTCCTATTTACTCCAATTTATTAGTTCCACTCAATGTCTGAATATACAACACAGGCGCAAGTGAAAGAGAACTTTATTACCAGGCAGTAAAGTCCAAGTGGCCATTACGTTAATGGTTGCTCGTCGACCGTGAAGATGCTTAGCGAATTTTTTTTTTCAGCTTCATGCTGTTTGCTTTATGTCGGTAGAGGGAGACTAGTGTTAAGACACTTCGCTCTCCACTTTCCACCGAATTCTGGAGGCATTGCGCAGCGCTTTGCCACGACACCAGAGCGAAGAAATGAAAATATTAGATAAATGTTTAATTTTCTCGAATTTGAATCGAACCCACAACCTGTCGCACTTACAGTCACGATTTTGCCTCTGTGCCCCAACAGGGTTGTGCTCTAACGAAAATGTTATTTTGACGAATATTTTTACACGAGTAGAATACACAATTGCCTCTTAAAGGCTTTAGCTGGAGGATTTGGGGCGTCCTTTAGACAAAATAATAATTAAGACAAATTGCTATGAAAGTAATTACAATTTTGTTTACAAGGGATTTGTATAAGAAAATAAATTATTGTACTTTGGCTGGATTAATAGTTTCTTTGTTTTATTAAGATTTGTTTTTTTTTTCTAATTGATTTTATCTTATCGAACGCTTTTGTCGACTTGCGTAGCAATTTCACTATATATATATTTTTGGTCTATTATCATTTTACAATTCAATATAAACCTGTCGACATAACAAACTCAACATATAAAAACCTAAAATAATTATTTAAAAAATCAATTTTACGCTGTACCCCGCTGCACATAGCAGGATAGGCAGAAAGGAACCTAGTGTTAAGACACTCCGTTCCCCACTTTCTACCAAAAATAAAATAATTATTTAATTATTTTTTACATCACACAAAATTTTCCATAAAATGAAACATCCTATATGCGGGGTAAAACGTGTAGCATAACATAAAAATTCTATGTATCACGATACATAAAATAGACGTGTAAAAAATTTAGTAAACATAAAAACCAATTAATATTTTTATCCCCCACAATGTTAAAATAATGTAAAACAGTGATATTCTTTTATTGATATTTCACTGAAATAACAGCTATTTTGTTACCCGGTCATCGGGTTATCCGGTCATCGGGTCTGCGATTTTTAATATTGTGTTATATATTTTATCCTCAAAATGCAAATAGCGGATATTGTTATTCAGACAAAACTTTATTCACGCTGTATCCCACATAAAGCAGGGTAGGCAGAGAGAACCTAGTATTAACACACTCCCCATTTACAGCCAAATTTTTGAGTTGACATACAATGGTATGTTGAGTGACGAAACTCAACGCCTCGTTTTGCCTTGTTCTTCCTTCATGCTCTAACAGAGCGGAGAAATGAAAATATTAATAGTACATAATAATTTATTTCCTCGATGGGGATTGAAGTCACAACTTGTCGAGGTCACAGACACGTTGCGCTCCTGCGCCATGACTGGCCACAAAGCTAGCTTTATTTATGTTATATTTTAACTATTCCTCATTTGGTATTGTAACATTTAAAAAGCTTCAGAAAAACATAAAAATGAGTAAATACTTTTTCATTTTAAATGACTTTTCTTACGTTTACAAAAACGCGACTCAACAAAGCTTCGTAAATAAACAAGAGAGTTGGCAAAGCGCACTTCTATACAGTCGAGTGTACAGAAACTACTGAATTAAAACGAGAAAATACTGGGACGAATGTTGGAAAGTATCGTTTTTAAGAAATAAGGCTTGGATGGTTAGATTTGAAAAATATTTTACTTAATACTTCATTAAAAATCGTTTCTTATTATGTCTAATAGCAATAATATATATTATTATATTTTGAGGCCGTCGTGACGCAGAGGTACAAAGATGTTTCTGTAACGCGACGGTTGTGGATTAGATTTCTACTCGAGGAATTAATTATTATTATTCATTAATATTTTTATTCTTTCGCTCTGGTATCATGGAAAAAGCCCGGCGCTTAGTTCTGACACTCAACACGCAACGCCTCAAAATTTGGCAGAAAGAGGGGAACGGAGTGTTTTGACACTAGGCACTCTCCGCCTACTCTGCTGCGTGCAAGATACAGCGTAAAGTTAAAAAAATGACTACGTAGCTCCTTACAGACACTCTTTAAAACTAATGAAAATAGAAATCAACTTTATAAAATGTCTTTTGCAACAGCAGTAGTTAGTAAGTAGTACTTACACCATATTTTTATTTCACTGTAAAAACAGAATTACATTTTATTTCAAAGACATAAAGTATTTCTTCGAACATAAAAGAAACATAATATCTTGCCTTACAAATGAAATAGTCTTAACTTGTTATTCTAAACGGGAAAGTTACTTCCGTCGTTTGTTAACTTTAGACGTCGGGTTGTCGATCATTATGTAAATTGCCACCCAGTTACTGAAAAAACTAAACTATTTTTTTTTAGTTACAATTACCATTTATCAATTTAGTATAAGATCAATTTCAAATAAAATTAATTTGGAATCATTATTATTTCAACAATTTACATACTCTGCTGAATTGCGGAACACAACACTGCGCCTTGTCTATAAGATAATTTTTTTTTTATCGATTTTCACGATTAGCCAATCACATTTCAGCACAATTTTTAATATTCAATATTCTTTTTAATCGACAAGTAAGAAACGTTGACCATAATGCACGTACATATGTATGTACAATGTATATATCCTACTAATATTATAAATGTGAAAATTTGTGAAGATGGATGTTTGTTCCAGTTTCAAGTGATAACTACTGAACTGATTTAGATGAAACTTTACAGAAATATAGATTATACATCAGAATAACACATAGGCTACAATTTATGTAAAGATTTTATATTTATAATTAGGCTATAATATAACAATAAATTTAAGCAGGCGAAGCCGCATTTCGCTACTAGTGTTATTATATAAACTCTTAAATAAATTACCTTATCTTACCTTTTTATCTCATTTGTATTTCTAGTTTCCAGAGAATATTTGTGTAAGTGAATTCTATTGTTTCCTAAAGTTCAACCAACTTAATTACAAGCGGTGAATAGAATAGAAAAGCTATGGAAAAAATATATTTAATATATAACCAACAAAAAACAATTGGTATTTCTAAGAGAAAAAATATAAATACAACTAAATACCGCTGTTGTTATGTAAGAGTGGCGATACATGACTTTAAATCAAGTAAATATAAATCAGCTTCACAGATCAAGTAAATATAAATCAGTAGACAGAGGAAACTTAGTGTCTCTCTGTCCCCCACTTTCCCCTAAAATTTTCAAGGTGTTGCGTGTTAAGTGGCGGAACTCAACGCCGCCGCTTTCATTTCCTTGAATGGAAATCGAACCGCACTGTTGCGCGTACAGTCGCACGTTTTTACCCCTGCCCCATGAAAACCTCCAAAACTATTTATCAAACCAATTTGTTCATTTTAAAAGAATTAAATTAAGTAGAAGAAAATCGTATTACAAATGAGACAACATTACTATCTTGGGGATGTTGTTACCTAATTACTAGGAGAACAGAACACAATGAGAAGTAGTTCCTTCTAATTAAAGATACGAAATACGAGATCGGTACTTACTCCGTTTACAAGATAAATTACTTTTATCTTATTTTTTTTCCCGACTGCTAAGGAAGGGTTATGTTTTTCGCGCGTATCTTGTATGTATGTAAAATTCTTTAATACCTCCAGAACCGCTGAACAGATTTAAATAATTGAGATATCGTTAGATTCGTATTAGCAGCCCAAGTTTTCTTGGTCCCGAAGTGTTTGAGGTCCCGACTGTTAATCCTATTAAACTATTAGGCTTGTTTATTTCCTTTTTAGTTTTATGCGGTCGGGGTTTTTGTTTTTATAAATATTTTTTTTTACTTAAGTACATCTGTGAGAGCGAGATGCGAATTTTCGAAATTAACAGAGCTCAAAGTGTGATTGTAAAATCGACTCGTTGTGGGTACGATTCCCACTAGAGGATATAAATATTTACTTATATTTATATTTTCATTTCTTCGTTCCGGTGTCGAGGCAAAGCGCGGTGTTGAGTTCCGCCACTCAACACGCAATGCCTCCAGAACTCAACAGAAAGAATGGAACGGTGTGTCTTAAAGTATTAAGTCAGATTTCCTCTACGTACCCTACTGTGTGTGGTATACAGCGTGAAGCTGATTTAATTTAAAACAATTCATTAACAAAATTCCCGATTATATTCTATGGATTAAAATTATTTTACTGTTATATTTAGAACATTTTTACCAAACGGAAATCGAACCCACAACCATCAGTAGTAGAATAGAACACTTATCTACAAGGTCACGGTGATATCAACTCCTTTTCCTCTTGTGCCTTGAAGAACATTTCACTTAACAATGTGGGCGTTGTAAAAGCTTCATTCCAGCCAATATTGTATTTACGTTCAAATTCTTTTACAAAACGCTTTGTGCCTTATGGACTACGCAAAATAGAAGAAAATTCGGAGCATTTTTCCAAAGGGTATTCCAGGGTAATGGAATGTATATACTTTATATAGATATATGTACATTCTGATAAATATATTGATATCATCTTTAAAAAGATATAGCTTCGATGTGTTTTAATTGTTTAATATTGGCTGTACCGTGTTCATTTTCAATAACTTATTGAATATATGTATTTATGTATACATTTTTCGACAAATTCTTGAGACATTGTGAGTGTTGAGTGGCAGAACTCAACACTGCGCTTAATCGGTGCCAGAGCGAAGAAATGGAAATAAAAAATATTTCATCTCCTCGAGTGGGGATCGAACCCACAACCAGTCGGTTTTACAGTCACACTTTGTGCCCCTGCGCCACGACTGACCTCTGATCATCATCATCAAGTTACATGTGCTTAAAACAAAATAATCTCTATCTCTATATATAATAAAACAGTAGAAATATTTTGTCTGTACATTTAGTAATTTTGACTGAAATGGACATATGGACACATATGGACACGTAAAAAGAATAATAGAAAGTAAAATTTTTTTTTTGAATTTCTTGTCTGTCTGTCTGTCTATTTGTATGGTCACATTTTTCTCTAAAAGTACTGAACTGATTTTCTTAAAACTTCACCAATTGCTTTGTTTTAACTCACATTTAAAGTTTGTTTCATTAAAATCGGTTCATTAAAAAAACAGTTATCGGCATTTATATATTTGAATGAACTCAAGGCATTAGTTTACCTGTGAATGTTATATAGCAATCGCGCTAGTAAGATTCCTGGCTAAAGAATGACATTCGAAACGTCTTGGTTATATGACTGTTGACAAAATATATATTTTTAAACCACTATTGTTCAGAGTACAAACAATAAAATAAGAATTGTTAGTAAAGGTTACCTTCATAAATCATAACAGTTAAGTTTAAGTCGTAATTAATTCAACTCAGAAATAAAGACCGATTTGATCTTCAAAGAAATGTTAAGTAAATACATAGATTCTTCGGTTCGTTCGTTCGTTTGAAATAAATCTATATAAAAATGCCTAAAACCAGCCTTTCTACGTGTACTCTGTAATAACTACATATTTACCAATTCTACTAAATATACAACCAGTAATATATGTAACTAATTTAAAAATTGTACAGGAGTTAATATGCAATCATTACAGTTATTTTACAAAGAATATTATGAGTCCTTCAAATCAATAATTTACCATTTAAGGCTGTTTCTGAAAGAATAAATTAAATTTTTCACTGACATCAGCACATTTAACAGAGTTTTAAAATTATGATGAGACGTACATTACGTAGGTAAAAAGAACGTAATGTTACAAAAATAAATACGTATAAGAAATAATTAGCTTTATGTATATTTTTATAAATATCAAATATCAATATTGGTCGTATGTTTTAATTCAAAACTAACAAAAGTCCTTATAAAAATTACAATAATGTAATAAAAAAATCATATGATTCCAGATTAAAGTAATAAAAATTATATTAGAAGTTATTAAGTAAACTAAATTAGTAAAGTTTATTAGATCAATATCATGTAGCTTAAGCGAGCGAAGTCGCGGGCGGGCCGCTAGTATTAAATAATAATCTGATAATGGTCCCAAAGCACTGTCGTCACTCCATATAATATTTCATAAACGTAATATACAAAAGATATTTCATGATTTACCAAAAATATCACAGAAAAGATCCCTTTTGCGTCAAGTTCACGGCCAGATGTCGGCAAAAAGAACAGTTGACGTAACGTCCCCTGACGTTGGGATATATGTATATAATACAAGAATATTTTTCTCTGAAATATTAGCTACAAATATATTTTAATTACCGTTTTGATTCATATTTTTTTATATGGAAGCTGATTTTGTAAACGACAAGCTTTATATTTAATTTTGAATTTATAACCAAAATGTAAAAACATTGTACAAAATTTGTGTTCTGTAGTCATTATAATATTAACTTAGATTTTTTCAAGTCTTAACACTTGGTCGCCTCTGCCTACCCTGGTAAGCGGGATACAGCGTGAAGCTGAAATAAAAGATATACCTACATATATTACAAATAAAACAGCAGCTACACACTATCGGTCGCACAGCACGGTAGGCAAAGGGAACCTTGTGCCGAATCACTTCTCATTTCGGCACTTTCGGAGGCGGAAATCACGCTGCAAAAATTGGGAGCAGTGTCTTAACATAAGGCTCGCTCTGGCTACCCTCCTACGAGCGGGATACAGCGTAAAGATAAAAAAAAATATCTAATTTACGCTATATACCTACATCAAAATTGATTAAAACAGCTAAGGGTTTTTTTATTACTTAGTAAATAGGTACTTTATGTAAATTATTTATAATGTAAATTTTCTTAACGCTATTATGTAAATTTTCATAATTCAGATCCGTTTTCGTCCCTCTTCGTCGAGAAGTTATTATGAAAATATTTAAATCACTTATTTTTTATTGTGCAACATTATAAAACGCTGTGTATAAAATAAATTAAACTCAATAAAAAATATATTTGAAGAATTAGGCCAGTCGTGGCGCAGCGGCACGAAGTGTGACTGTAAAACCGATTGGTTTTGGGTTCCATCCCACTCGAGGAGATGAAATATTTACTTAAAATTATATTTCCATTTCTTCGCTCTGGTGTCGAGGTTAAGCGCGGCGTTGAGTTCTGCCACTCAACACGCAATGCCTCCAGAATTCGGCAGAAAGTGGGGAACGGAATGTCTTAACAAGGTTCCCTCTGCCTACCCTGCTGTAGGTGGGATACAGCGTCAGGCTGAAAAAAAAAAGAATTAGGCGAAACCAGTTTCAGGGACATCGATTTTGTGAGAAATCACTCTCCCTAGAAATCTCTAATCTACTAGTTTTGCAAGATATTATAATTTTATATTGAATTCCTTGCCTGTTCTTCTGAATAGAAATGATTTTCTAGAAGGTTTGGAACGCTTTATATACTCAGCGATTCAATATTCGTATGAATAATTAATATTTTAGATTTGAATTTGTGTTAAGTAATTTCGTACTTTATGTTAATTGATGATTATTTACATAACATAAGTAACAATTAAAGAGAATTTATAATTTCATAGAAAAAAACTTAAATTAAAAAAACCGGTTAAGTGGGAGACGGACTCTCTCACCGAGGTTTCCGTACCAATTTCGGGATTATAGGTCAACGGGAAGTACTTACTACTTATAAAAGTTGACAAACTTAAAGTTGCGGGCACATGCTCAAATTTTATATGAAATGAACTACAAATATATGTTTGCAATTATTTTTGTTTCATTCAATACCTATAAATTTTTACTTTTCATATTTTTTTCTTTATTTATACACGAAGGGATAAAAAAGTGATCCTATAAAGTTCCGTTCTTACATTTTGAAGTAGAGAACTCAAAAAAATATCACTGATTTAATAATGTATATAATTTAATATCAAATATTAATGGATTGTATTCAGAAGTCAAAGATAAACTAAAATATTATTTCACGTTCAGTTCTAACAAACATAAAGCCTGACTCCGACTCTTGATAAGATATCTCAAAGCTCGACCGCTCGATATTCATTTAATTCGTGGAGTATTTCTATTATAATTTCTATTATCCTTTTGTGACGATGGCAAAGGTCTTGTTTCATTCGGCTTTGTTGATTTATTATCTCTAATATTGGTTTTTAATTTGAAATACATATTGTAATTTTGTTTTAATATAGAATTTATAAAGCATTTGTGAGAATTATTTATATTTAATCATTTGTTTGTCAGTAAAGTTTTCAGTTGTCAAATTAGAATTTGACGGCCACAGATTGATTATTTTAGTTGTCAAAACTTAAGTAATTAATCTGAGACCGTCGTGGCTCAGGGGCACAAGGATGTGACTGTACCGCGACGGTTGTGGGTTCGATCCCCACTCGAGGAAATTAAATATTTATTTACATTTATATTTCCATTTCTTCGGTCTGTTGTCGTGGCAAAGAGCGGCGTTGAGTTGCACCACTCAGTACGCGTGAAGTGGGAAACGGAGTGTCTTAACACTAAGTTCCCTCTGCCTACCCTGCTGTGTGCGGGATATAGCGTGAAGCTGATTTGATTTAATTTTAATTTAAAGTAATCTTTTGCACACCAAGCAAGATATTTATTTTTTTTAGCTTCACGTTGTCTTTTGATTGTTACAAAATACACAGACGGAGCCTAGTGTATAATATTTCATTTTCTCGAGTAGGAATTGAACCCACAATTTGACCCATTTACAGTCACACGCTTGTACCCCTGCGCCACAACTGACCTCAATAACAACAAAAACGAGTAATGATTATTCAAAATTGGTATGCAGAGGATAACCAAATGTCATGGGCATAGCAATAACATCATTTCCTTTCGCTTATCTCACGAAAAATGAGAAAGAAAAAAGAATAAAGGAGATATATAAATGCTAACAGAGCATCAATAAGTTGTAACAAGAGTATAAAAACTTCGACGTAGCTCGATCAGAACGTATGGCTTAGTTGGCCAGAGCGCTTGGGCGGTTTCCAAAGAGACGCAGGTTTAAATTCCGCTATGTTCAAATTTTTATACGTTTTGCTTAATAAGTATATTTCTTTCCTTAGTGTGGAATAACACTTAAAAAATGTTAAAAAAAAATATAAAAAATTAAAAATTGATACCGTACTATCTGATATTCTATGTCTTATATACCTACTAGCATATATTTAAGTAAAATGTTCTACACATGACAATACGTAAGGCGACATTCAGCAATCCGATGTACGTACATAATACATGTAATAATACGTAAAAGGCTTTTAATTAATCCCCTATACGGCTGTCTTCAGTTATGTATGAGAAAATGACAGCTTTGCATAATTATGCATATTTAATATGCAAAGTTATATTTTCATTTCTTCGCTCTGGTGTCGAGGCAAAAAGCGCGGTTTTGAGTTCCGTCTGAACACGCAATGCCCCCAGAACTCGGCGGAAAACGGGGAACGGAGTGTTTTAACACTAGGTTAGGCAGGTCTGTCTACCCTGCTGTGTGCGGGATACAGCGTGAAGCTGATTTAATTTAATTTATAATTTAATATGCAAAGTGAAAAGTAATAACTGTTAATTATTGAAATAGAGTTTTAAATACCTAAGAAAGTCACGCTTTCTTAGAGATACATTTTACTACCTACAGTCCTACACCAAAATATATGGTATGTAGAGCGAGTGTAGAGCGTTCTCTAGAAGCGCTTCTGTCGATGATTCGTACAGAATGGCCGCCTCAGCTGGGTGGTTATATAGAAAACGTATAAAAACGTAGCGGGATTTGAATTCGCGCCTCTCGGAAACCGTCCAAGAGGTACGGTCCTTCTTGATACGGCGCCTTGAACCGTTACTAGAACGAGGAAATAAAAAAATTAAAATATATATATATATATATATATATATATATATATATATATATATATATATATATATATATATATATATATATATATATATATATATATATATATATCATTCCCCTTGTGGGAATCTAATCGCTTGTGCTTTACATACTGCACCATAATTTAGAAAAAATATAGAAAATCTCTGAGCTCTACTTTCCGTTTATTTACATTCTGGAAGAATTTCATACTTTGAGCCGCACAGAGAAATCGATCTTTAACCACATTACAATTAACAATTAAAACAATCGATACTATATATTCTTGTTTTCTTTTGTCCTTCCTAAAATCCTTTCATTTTATTCAAAAAACACGTAATTGCATTTAAAAAATAACTATGGCATTTCCTGTTCCACTTTACTATAAGAATATAGTAGATAATAGAACAGTATACTTAGTGCTAATACAACGTAAGAGGCTTTCCATTATTCTGGCTCAGAACTAACTCTCGCTGTAGCCGGAGGGCTCTCGGTTGGAAACTTTACGATGTTCTAACATACTCGCTGCAGTTGACACTGGCCGATAAACCGGATATTTAGTATACAATATTTAATACTACATACTACAGTAACTGTATTCGAATAGAGCAGTTTCCTTATATGAAAACTGCTTTTAACTATTGAAAATAGATAAAACAAATTAATACTATATTTTTTTTGTATTGCCTTGCATTTTGTCAATCATACCAGTCGATAATGCCATGCTTTCCAAACCAGATCCTATATGCAGTAATAATAAACTAATTGATTTCAGTGACAACGATATTTATCTAACGTAAACTAAATACACAGGGAATGAGTATGAGTAAAAGTAGAGCCAGAGAAAAAAATAGAGTTGTTATTATTAGAAATCAATAAAAAGAATATGTCAATTCTTCTATCTCGAATATTACATCCTTATATTTTTTACTCTCGTCGGATATTGTACTTTGATTTAACAAATTATCTTTCCGTTCTAGCATCAACAACAGCGAGTTGTGTCCCCGATATTTTTTTTACTGCTTGATCACATACGAGCACATTCTACCATTTTTGTAGTTATGGTGCCAGCTTTATTTTTCACTTTTAATAAATCAAACAGATGAATATAATATGAAGAATTAAATGACGCTGCTTTTATATAGAGCACGTACAAGAGAGGATGAGAACAAATGATGAAATAACGTTACACTTACACTATATATGAACACTCACACAAATACAAAGCTCAGCTTAGACCTCGACTGTACACCTTTCTTTTTCGGTGATACGAAAGCAAGAAATTATTTTATGTTTATACGTAATATTTGAGCATGGGTATGCTTAAGAAATTCTCTCTACAATATCTAATTTCTACTCATATAATAGTGTTTTGAACAATAGTTTAGAACTTAGTCAACATTAAAATATACCTAACGAATATGCAAAATTAAAATTTTTACCAATTTATATTAGGCTAAGATAATGTAACATAATTATGATGTAAATGGGTCATAATCAGAAAAAGTGTACATTTTGAGTCTTTTCTTGTCCCGCTACTTTGAATACGTTTTAAAAATACAATTTTATAGATAAGTCAAATATTTTGCCATTTTAGATATATTTATTTA
>DWQW01007234.1:0-15265 GCA_018249695.1 Heliconius erato demophoon | reverse complement strand
CCGACTGGTTGTGGGTTCGATCCCCACTCGAGGAGATGAAATATTTACTTAAATTTATATTTCCATTTCTTCGCTCTGGTGTCGAGGTTAAGCGCGGCGTTGAGATCTGCCACTCAACACGCAATGCTTCCAGAATTCGGCAGAAAGTGGGGAACGGAGTGTCTTAACACTAGGTTCCCTCTGCCTACCCTGCTGTGTGCGGGATACAGCGTGAAGCTAATTTTTATTTTTTTTAAATAATATTATTTTAGTATTTGTGATATAATAGCTTTAGGTATCGATCCGTAATTCCAATAATATGGATTTTTGGTCGAGTAGTTAATATGACACTCACTAAATGATAAGCCAACGGCTTGGCGTTCAATCTTAGACAAAGTGACTGGCAATGAATATGTTATTTCTTTAAATATGAGCTCAATCGGAAAAAAACGTACTGATCTTTTTCTTCGCTTTTTATGGTCCTAAATATATATTTTTTTATATGGAAAAGGACAAAGCAAACGAGCGTTCGGGTCACCTGATGGTAAGTGATTACGGCCCACAAAATACAGGACATTTATGAACACAAAGAAAAAGTGTAACCAACTAATAAAACTGGAGAGTTTGTTTAATTGAACGCGCTCATCTCAGGTACTACTGGTTTGAATTAAATAATTATTTTATATTGAGTTGTCCATTTATTGAAGAATGTACGTTAACTTCTCTCTCTTACCCACTACAGTGAAAAAGCTCTATGTTCATTCAATGCTCCAATCGTGGTTACAAAAATCTGTTTGAATTTGAACACGCAGTCGAAGCCGCAAGTAGGTAGCTAGAACCTAAAAATAGATGGCTAAGATTTGTAACACTAAACGCATTTCGCTTTCTATTATTTTAATCCCGCTGTTAAAGCGTTTCGTTTGAACTAACAGCTAACAGGTCAAGCCAAGTTTTATCGCAGCTCGTGCACTTACGACTGGTTAACGATTCTAAAATGCTTAGAGTAACCTGAGATTTAAGTGGTTGTTTCCGTTCCGTGCTTTTACTTAACTTGGCTTTAATCTGAATACATTTTAGTGTTGCCACTGTCTTTGGACCATGAGATGTTTTCGTTTTCTAGATTATGTTTGTTTCTATTCTGGTATAGTATTTTTTAATGCTTGCAATGTGTTTCTCGTTCTTCCTTATATCAAACTGAATGTATTTAAAATTATTATCTTGCAATATTGTGTTTAAATGTATTTTAAAATTGAATCTATAATTTTTAGGGTCAATATAGATAAGTAGTTACGCTCTCCACTTCTGGTTTCGATATATTTTCTCCTAGTAATTGGAACCCAAGTCCGCTATTTGTAAATAGTATAGAAGAAAAGAGAAATATTGTAAGAATCATGTACAGTTCCAACTACACTTAATTAGTATCCAATTATAGGTGACGGTTCTTGGGTTCGATTCCTACTAGGGGTATTGAATTATTTGCATTCTCTCGCTCTGGTAACAATATAAAACGTGACGTTCAGTTCCACCACATAACATGTACAAATGTCTCAAAAATTAGGGAATGGAGTGTGCTTACAGTATGTTCATCATATACGGAGCACAGGTAAAGAAAAAAACATTTTTTAATATATTTATGGATTTGAACTCACTCTTAACTCGCTCTAGTTAGTAATAACTAATAAGTATAATCTTCACCGTATAGAGAACGCATCTCGTACGTACAGTAATGAGCAAAGTTCCTATAAAACTTAACCCGATTGGTCTTGAATTATTTTAATCCTTAGCTGAACTTAATTCCAAGTTTGCCCAAGTTGTGAGAATTTATCGAACTCCGGGGGTAAGGTAGTCTTTTTCTAATTAAAACGGATACGTAATTTCCGGAACCAATTTTTGTAATTGAATGATAATCTTTGCAAATTTTCTTCTTTCCACTTTGTTTGTTGGTCGAAGTGCGGCAACTTTTGTGTCAAGAACAGCTTAATAACATTTTAATTAAAAAATTGTTGATGGTTTTTTTTATCTTCAGGTTCTTCTTATTTTTTTAAAATTTAATTAATTAATTTAATATTGCAAAGTCGTAAATTGCGTCATTCTAAGTAGGTACTATCATACACTCCCTAACTTAACTGCATGCCAAGTTTTAAACTTCCCAAGTCCAGTAGATACTACTGCGTTGCTATCGTGTGTTGTCTGTCAGTCACTTAGTAACGGAAGAGTTTCATATTAGGTATATAGACTAGGATCCGCCACATGCTGTGCACCGCGGGTGGAGCTGGACGAAGCTACGTTGCGCAAACAGTTGAAGCTACGTTTCTTTTTTGTCAAGTTCAAGTTAGGTTAGTCAAAGTTCAATTTGTGCGCGTGAATTTAAAAACGTTCCACAGCTTAACTCTTTAGGACACATTTTGTCTATTTACTCAAAAATTACCATTACAATTATCACCAAACTATTTCGCTAGTATCACCGTGTCGTCCACAACGTTCCTGCAACATATCAGCTATAGGCTTAACGGTCTGGGAGGAGTAGCATTACAACGAAACACACTTTTGACCAGTAAGAGCTTCAATAATGTCAAACGTCCAAAGTGTTTGATTCCCACCATAAAATATTTAATATTTTCATTTACTCGCTCTGTTAAGGAGTCAAAGCGCGGCGTTAAGTCGCCACTAAACTCGCAACACCTCCAGAATTCGGTAGAAAATGGGAAACGGAAGTGTCTTAATGGGAACGGGGTGTCTTATACTAAGTTAAGAGGTTCCTCTGCCTGAACTCCTATATGCAGGATACAGCGTAAAGCTAAAAAAATACTTGCCAAGATTCAACTACAATTTTAGCAAAAATCGCTTACTTTAATCCTAAGAAATCGTCGAAACTCACCAGGACTTACGTCTATAAGATAAAACCAAAAGTAATTAACATATTACGCCTCGGGACTTGGCTTTTTCTTGACGTTTGCTGTTTTACCATTTTTGTTTTATATTACTCGATTGTTTTTTGTTTTTAATTAAGACGAAATATATTTCTTTGTTATTTCTATATAGATATACCAGAATATAATATATGGATAAATAAATAAATAAAACAAAACTACACCTCCACCTACCCAGCTATTTGAAGTATACAGCGTGAAGCTAAAAAAACCTCTTTAACTCTAGTAGGGCAGGGACGGACTGTAATCGCGATAGTCATGGGGTCGATTTCGACTCGGGGATGATATGTTTAAGCTTATTTCTTTGCTCTGGTGACAAAGTGCGCTTTTGAGTCTCTCTCACACTTAACACGCAGTATGTCCAGAATTCCGCGCAAAGTTGGGAACGGAAGTGTCTTAATGGGAACGGCTAGTCTTAGCACTAGGTTCCCTGGTTCTCTGCCTACCCTGCTACGTGCGGGATACAGCGTGAAGCTCTTACAGTAATTAACTTTAAACATAAACACTTTAAAGTTTAACGACAAATATATGTATGTAGGTAAAGGATCTTAGCAATTTTATTGTCGCCGTCAGTAACCTGGGTGTTTAGACTTTAACAAAATGTTGCCCGCTTTTCTGGATATATTGTCCCATTTGTTTAAAGTACGTAGCTACCTACGTTATTGTCTAGATTTGTATCTAATTTGGTCGCTAAATTACTATTTGTTCGAAATCGGCTTAACTTTAGTAGTAAATTTGTTAGTATTTGAATAATATTTAGTTTGTTAAACTGGTTTGTTGTTTAGATTGTTTTTATGTTAGTGAAAAAATCATGATACATCAGCAGGTTAGCTTTTCTCTTTTAAATGGAGTTAAAAAAAAGGAGGTTATTTGTTGTTTTATCTGTCACACAGGATGCAGAGGGAACCTATTGCTAAGACACTCTGTTTCCCACTTTCCGCCGAGTTCTGGAGGCATTGCGTGTTGAGTACCGGAACTCAACGCCGCGCTTTGCTTCCACACCAAAGTGAAGAAATTAAAATATAAATGTAAACAAATATTTTATTTCCTCGAGTGTGGAACGAACACACAATCAGCCGATTTTACAGTCACACTTTGTGCCCCTGCGCCACGACTGGCCTCAATCACTATTACATGACAAACAGACAATCACTGGTATTACACATTTGACATGTAATATTGTTGGACTTGGATAATTTTCAACATAATAAACTTTATGTGCTTTCAAGCAGGTGTGCTAATATCTCTATTGTTAAAACACTTTGTTTGACATATAGCGCTGAATTTCCTTGATTTTTCGTCTTAAAATGTTAAATAATTAATTCCCCTGATTGGGAATCAAACCCACAGTCGTCTATTTGACAGTCACACGCCCTATCCACTGACAACTTTTTCTTAGAAGCAAGAAACTTTTAAAACAACGATGAAGTCTCATAAATACATTTACTTACAGTTACTTTATAAGTGATCTATATTTAACCGTTTTCGTCAGTTCCAAAGACATTACAAAGAGATTAATCAAGTTAGCCGAATTACTCGACAGTACGAGCTACGTAGCTATGTATCCAATTAGGGATGAACCTAAAATTGGATTATCATTATGTTTGGATTAATATTACATTACTAAACTTTATTATGTATTAGATTTATATAAAATATGTATATAGCCAAAGATACTATTGCGGGGAATTTTGTAGAAACTATATTTAAATAGCCACAAAATCACTGCAGAGAATAGGTAGAGGGATCCAAGTGTTAAGACACTCCCCACTTAGCTATTTTAAAAGTAAGTATATGTTTGACATGTAATTATGGCCAGTCGTAGCGAAGGGGCACAAAGTGTGACTGTAAAATCCACTCGAGGAAATGAAATATTTATTTACATTTATATTTTCATTTCTTCGCTCTGGTGTCGAGACAAAGCGCGGCGTTGAGTTCCGCCACTCAACATGCAATACCTCCAGAACTCGATAGAAAGAGGGGTGATGGAGTGTCTTAACACTAGGTTCCCTCTGCCTACCTTGCTGGGTGCGGGATACACCGTGAAGCTGACTTTTTTTTTAGGTATGGTAAATTTATGTTTAGATTTTTCATAAACCTTTAACTTGAACTTTGTCATTATATATAATTATACCTATATCATAATCTCACCCTCGGGCGATATCCGACTTAAACTTACCCTTGCTTCATCAAATTGAAAGGCAAAATAATGTTATAAGATAATATCATTTAAACTTTAATGGGTTTTGTGTCTCTTTTTAATAAAAAAGAAGTAGTAATTTTTCACTATTTATATATTGAACAAACTATTCAGTGCAGGCTAACTACTTAAATATAATTATGAAACTATATTTCATTTCTTTTTATAAATTAGCATTTGACCATATAAAGCGTCCGGTTGTAAACACGACGGTTGTGTTTTCAATTCCCACTCGGAGGAATGAATTATTTTTAGACTTTAGAAAACAGTAAGGTAACTCACATGTCCAGAGACCAACGCGCAGCCCACGAGCCAAGCCCAAAGCTAGAAATTTTTTAATCTAACAGATAGGTTCTATGTAGAGTACAAGTCTGCACTAAAAAAGTAATATTGAAAAATCTAAATAGTAAAATAGGAGTCCAATATTATAGGAATGTTACTCCGTTAGCTTGTAAATAACATAAATAGTTTGTTGATTGTTGAAGATAATAGAGTAGTTTTTATACGGAGAGAACATCTAATAGAATAATGGATATGTAAAAAATCCAACACAAAAATGCTCTAATAATTAACAAACAACAAAAATTTGCTGATAATATTCAAATGGCTCAACATATTTTCTGGAATCATGGCTAAGAACACTTTCATACAACAAAAAAGCTGAATTAAAGTCTGTTCTTCCATTTGGGAGCTGCAAAGCCACAACATACATATTATATATATACTTTCATACATTTATGAAATACATAAAATTTATATATAAAATAGTCTTCAGTCTCGCCGGGGGCTTAAAATCAAGACGCGGGCCACGAACAGAAACCTAGTTAATCGAAGGCCCGTTTTATAAACTTTGAGATGCCCTTTTAATTTTATTAGAATCAATTAATGAGAACGGCATCTCAAGATGGTTTTTAAGATCGATATCAGAGTTGAGAGCGATTTTTAAAAAGGGATAAAATATGTAGATATACATTGAAACGACCTTCAACAGTAGCTTTAAACTTAGAATTTAACTGAATAGTTTAGTAATTATGAAATCCGATTACATCAAGCCCTAGGTGGTTTAGTAAAATATGTATATCGAGACTTACCTTGAGGAGTATGTAAGCTATTAGTTAACTTACATAGTATACATATATTATGTATATTTTACGTCAAATAGTAATTGCAAATTTTACTCATAATTTGGATTGGAAATAATAAATGGATTTCCCTGCTTCGACATACGGTTTAGTAATTTGTTATGAAAAGTTTTAGTACTGTTAGTAAAATTGATATTTTTTTAAATGTATATTTTTTTATTGTTTTTAGCTGGCAGGGTAAGCAAAGGTTACCTAGTAAGTATTTATTCAGTTCCCAACCATTCGTCCAATTTTCAAGACATTACGTGTGGAGTGGCGCTTTGTCTTGTTACCAGAGCGAGCAAATAATTAATTCTACTGAGTGTGAATCGAACCCACAACCGTCGCGTCTCAACGGTATTGCAATTAATATAATTAAAATAACACATATATTCAAAACGACTGGTTTTATAAATTAGCTTTTACCATGTTTGACCTAGGCAGAGGTCAAAGGCCATGAAGACGCCAGTAAAGCGAAACCCGTAGCCATTCCAAATAATTCAACAAAGGGAATGATTGGAGCTAGATTATATTCGCCGTTTGTGTAATACTATCAATTTGGTACTAGAATGTATGTATGTATGTATGTATGGCCTAATACTGTTATATAATTATATTGCAAATAGGCAAATCATTTTGTTAAACAATCAATGAGTGAAAATCATTAAATTACTATAAATTGTAAGTAAAGAGGTCGACGTAGTGGACTGTGACTGTCAACGCGACGGTTGTGGGTTCGTTTTCCACTCGGGGTAATGATTAAGTTAAATCAAATTTAAAAAATATATATCGGGTAAATTTGTTGACGGGTAATGGATTATATTTAATTTGTATTTTATTTTCCATTCTGGTAGACAAAGTGCGGTATAAGGTCTCTCAGTTAGCACGCTGCAACTCGAAAATTTGGCGGGAAGTGGCAAAAGGAGTGTATGAACACTAGGTTCCCTCTGCCTTCTTTTATTTCTTGTAGCGTATTTCTTGTGTATTTTATTTTTACTTTATATAAAACAAGACTTACCAAATTATTTAGCTATTTCTATTTACTAAGTCCCATCTGGCTATTTAATAATAATACATGTAGCTAACTTAATTTTCTTAAGTATTGTTCTCATGCAACGACACCAAGGGTACGCCGTTGTCATGGCAACGCTTCCCTATTTTATTTTGTACCCTTACTTAGTCCCCATACAAAACGTTTAGGGTAATTTAAGATATACGATTATCACCTGTATTGTTGGAGATTTAAGTGTTATAATAGTATGTAATAATAGTTTACCTGCTTTTGGACTGTTCATTATACGTCAGCTGTCGTGGCATCTATAACACCGACATGGGGTGATCGAGCACGCGTGATATATATTTAGTGTTATTTTAGTTTTTTTCGCTTCATGCTGTATCCCACACGTAGCAGGATGGGTAGAGGGAACCTGGGAACCTTAACTGTTTAGAGTTAAAGGTGTCATCATATAATTATTACAATTTTGTTAATATTTGTAGCTACTAGTATTGTACATCGTGTAACTTTGTTAAAATACTGGTTGTGAACAGATTGGACCAATAGTTAAGCGTTAGTCGTTTACAATTTTCAACCCTTATTTGAGTGAAGCAGGGACTTTTAAATGCCAACATAATTATTAATGAACTCAGTTTACCCTAAAAGATTTCTTTTGTTTCATCATGAAAAGCTTAAGTTGTGTAAACAATTGCAGCGATAAGGAGATTATTAAAAAAACGCCTAAGTGCTGGTCGGGCTTGTCTTCTGCGGCTTTCGTACAAATTTCAGGATTGTAGGTTACAAACAAAGTGGTCCATGGTATAAGGTAAAAGCTAAATCTCGCATATAAATAACCCCAGATCGCTTTTTCCACCAAAATTTCAAGACATTGCGAGGTGAATGGCGGTACCAGAGCGAGAAAATGAAAATGATTCAACGAACAACAAGTAGCAAACGAACTGCTGCTGTGCTCGCCAAAGCAATAGATTATAGTGTTATTGTGTATAAGGACTATTATAGCAGTACTTAAAATAACTTAAAACTAAATACTAAGTAGGTACTTACCAATAAATTAAAAAACAACACATGTTATTACAAAAGAACAACAAAAACAGAAACAATGACTATAATTGCCTTTGAAAATAATGTAAAAAAGAAAATAGCTGCCCGCATTGAAGCGTCACAGTAGCTTACAGCCAGCCTGCCATTCTTGCAAGAATCCTTTGTCTTAATACTAGCATGTTATAACATTGTTAAATTGTATTGTTCTGCTTAATAAAACGATTTGATGAAATTTTTCATGTTTATAGCGGCTGGGTGAGGTAGAAATATGTTTATATATGTTTTCACATAGGTTAGATCGATGACTTTAAACGCAGTCGGTTATGGGTTCGATTCTCATGGAAATTAATTATTAACATTTTCTGTCTAAACTCCAAAGATGAGTGGAAAGGAGGAAACGGAGTGAAAACCTAAATGTTGCCTTTCTAAACGACGTACTAAGAAAACTGTATATTCGTATGAAATATAAGTATAATGTAGAAAATGAACAGTGTAACAGTCATCCAAAAGGACGTTATAGAAGAATTTTTATAAAAAGTGCACCCCAGCGCAATCAGCAATAAATAGCGTCGGTGGATCGTTGCGTGCTGACACTGCTGTGCCGTCGCTTACTACGTACGTACGAATCTCGTTACAAGATATGCAGGTATTTACGTATCTTTTAACGAGATTCGTAACGATATATTTAGAAATTTTAACGAAGTGTGTTAATATTAGGATTACCTAATAAGTAAAATAATAATTAATATATGTTAGTATGATAGATATAAAATAAAAATGGGTACGGACCAAGCGTCTCTACGTTGTAGGTTTGATTCCCGCTTAGGGCATGTGTTAATTTGGTTAATAGAATATTAATTTATCGTATATGGATAAATTGATACATATTATAGATATATTTATCCTATATTTTAAACTAGAGAACGATTTGACGCGTAGGGTACTAAACGCGTTGCTATAGCAATAGCATATGGATTGAAAAAAATGCTACAAAATTTTATTGTATTGGCTGAATGTTTAATTTTCAATGATAACATAATCAAAACTTGGGAGTTATACAGAATAGTAGTTACATATATAATAAATAACTATATAGTTTAAGTGTGCAAATTCACATAATTTAACTTACTATAGGTATTCTTATAAAGAATTAGAACAATTTGTTATATGAAGAAAAAGGTATAAATGTTTGGCATTGACTCTATGCCGATTGGATTGAAATCCATAATTATTTGGATACCATTTTCTAATTATTTCGCCCTAGCAGCTGTCAATTCCACGTGTAGGGTCGCAGATTGAAACACAATAAACGAAAAGGTTTTCTTCCGTAGTAGAGGAAAATACAGTGTTATATTCCGTTACTTATCAATTAGATATGTAAAAATCGATAACTAAAAATTTACTGTATACTATACTTTTGATTTTTTTGTGTTTTTTTTAGCTTCACACTGTTCCCCACACTTCTTCATCTTAATGTATAATCATTACAATATATATAATAAATACAATATAGCAATTTGTGAATCCCGGGTTTTATTTAGCTTAAGATATAGACAATATAAACTATAAATCCTGAATTGGTGGCCTGAACTGGTGACCTACTTATAATTTATTATTATTTAATTTGGTTTAATATACTTATATTACTAGCTCAGGCCACCTATATAGGTACGTATACGTATAAATATTGTCTCTGACCTTAACCGATTTGCAAACACTTAAGAGGCCATCGAGGTGCAGTGGCACATAGGTGTGATTGTAAACACTAAGGTTGTGGTTTCAATTTCTACTCGGGGAAATGATTTTTTTAATATTTTCATTTCCTCGCTACATGACAGGGCACGACTTTGAATTTCGCGGATAGACGGATTATCTTAACACTGGATTCCCTCTGCCTACCCTGCTTTATACAGGATAGGCAGTATGCTAAAGAAATCTTTTATTATATTACATTTATTTTTCAGTTATCAACCACTCAATAACCTAAAAAGAGTTCAATTACTTTGTTTTACTTAATCAAGATGAAAAAAACCCTCAAATATTACTAAAAAACGTTGAGACTAATCCTCCGTAGGGCAATATTTACGAAACAAGCTTCTGTTTCGCATTTAGAAGAATATTATTATAAATATTAAATGAAGCCAAGCGTGAGTTGGATTAGTACGAGAAGGGTTACGTTGGCGATTGATCTATTTAATTTTAATTACCTTAGTTTTGTTATTAGAACTTTGTACCCTTTTTTAGATATCATCAGAAGAATTCAGTATAACTCCACTCCAACTGATAAGTCTTTGTCATAATTTCAGCACAAAGCTCATTTCATCAATTTTCTATTAGGTTTAACTAAAAAAATGATAAAGAGGCCGTCGTGGCACAACAGAACATCGTCTGACTGTAAATGGGATGGTTGTGGGTTTCTCTCAGCTTGATGAAGCTCGCTAGAGGAACGAATTATTTAAATTTGCCTTTCTCTGGCAACAAGACAAAACGCGACTTTGGATTCCACTAGTCAATACGCCATGACTCAAAATTTGAGCGAAAAGTCGGGAATAGAATGTCTTAACACTAGGTTCCCTCTACCCAGTCTGCTATATTTGGGACAAAGCGTGAAACTCCAAAAAATATAATTATTAACGGAACTCTAAAAATTAAAACAACTTTTCAAGGTTCTAAAAAATATTTCATTATAATAAATACACTCTAGCGTCTAGTTCGTGTAACAAATAAGGCTTTTGTTTCACGGTATTGTTGGAAATGGTTTCATTTATAGCGATAATTAAATTAGATGACTGCCTATGGATGATAAAATATAATAAAAAACGGCCTAAAGTTATTGAAGGCTTTCCACGAGGTGCGGGTTGAAGTTCTGTCAAATTATTTTTTTTTCTAAAAAGATTTATGTATCCCTAATGTCGAATAACATTTAATAATACAAGTATAGATATGATTCGTGATGTATGTGGGTTGTAATTATTGCTCGAAAATTTATACTTAACATTATTTCCGTTTAATAGATCTTAGGTTAAGTTACGTACGGTGTTTGGTACCGCAAGAACAATTTCAGTGTTTCGTTGAAAAATAAAAAACGGAAACATCTTTTACTTTATTTTCAGAGAGATGTGAGAAGATAAAATCCCGCATATGACAGGTAGGTAGAGGGAACCAAGAGGTGCCGATTGCCGGAATGACGTTGCATGTGGATTAACGGAATTCTACCCCGCGCATTGTCTATCTAAAAAACAGTGGTTCCCAACCAGTGGTCCGCGGACCACCAGTGGTCCGCAGAAGCCTAAATATGGTCCGCGAACGATTTTAATTTTATGACTGAAGATGGTGAGGCGAAGTTTTTGTTTACTTATCACAGTTTTATTATACCTACATGAATAGTGGTCCCTGCTACCAAGAATGATATAAAAGTGGTCCTTGATCAAGAAAAGGTTGGGAACCCCTGATCTAAAACAAGATTAATCGGATAAAATTTTAAATTTTCGAGCTTACATGTAAATTGAAGTAAAATATGCTTATACGTAATATTGTCGAAGCTGCGGGTATTGTAACAAACATTAATTTCAATGTAAATATTTAACGGAGGTGGATTGTTAGGAACTATATTATATTAATTAAGCAAAATCTGTAACTATATAATTATTAGGATCATACGTTATTACACTATATTTGTCTGGTGGGGTGTTTTGTTTGGTTGGGGTTGATTACAACTTAGGGTATATGTGTATTTATCTGGTCAATGATTATTAAAACGTATCAATTAAAAAACTCAGAAACAAATTGACACATACAAATTGCGTTGCCATAGCAACGCGCACCTACGTCATTTCTACATAAGTGTATATAATCGAATATTTCGTACGAACTGTATGTTTGTTCGTTACGAACAAACATACAGCGGAACTTTGCATTTGTGATTGATCACTATAAGTAGAGGCAGAAAAAAAAGCCTAAAATAAAAAAAACTAACTTACAAAAATATATATAATTTTTTGTAAGCTTAAATTATTTTTTTTATTCTTCTACGTCGGACGTTATATCAATATTAATCTGTTCTGTTATCACCAAGAATAGCGTGTCCACGATTTTTTTTTACTGCGTGGTCACACACATTTTTCCATTCTTGTACAGTGGTAGTGTTAACTTTATATTTTACTTCTAATAAATCCAACACAAAAAGTAGATATTAAGAAATAAATATATTACGCTGTTATATACATTAAAAAAAAACTTCAAACTGACAATAATAGCATTTCGCTACTGCGCTGTGGTATACTATTATTACAAGCGCGATTAAGTTAGCAAATAAAAATATATGTAACAACCTAATGACTTCATTAGAACGATAGGAGTAGCTTACTTAGTGAGTTCCAATATTTGAACAGATAAAGCTGTTTTGTTTAATATTTTCCTTAACAATCTTATTTATATTTCTTTAACTAAAGTGTTAGTTAAAGAAATATAAATAAGATTGTTTAAGTAGGCTCAAATATCAATTTCAAAATATCCTTTGGCTCAAATAATTGTTTTTGATTTCATGGAAAGTACAACTCATCTGATGATAGGTGATCACCTTCGCCCACGACCCCGTGTAACATCAGAAAAGCTACAGGGGTCGTTGTCCTTTAAGGAGGACGTAGATGCGCTTTTTGAATGTACCCAGTAGGTATCGACCCCCAAACACTGCCGATGTCTGTGAACTTAGCAGATCAAAAATAAAATTGAGTTCTCTTCGCATGCAGCTGAGTTCTATAGTTCCTGATAGGTTTTAGAAATAGATTTGTCTTTTTTACCCTTAAAAAGATATTTAAAAAAAATATCTGCTAACTTAAATCTGCAAATAAAAATCGGGGCGAGTTCTGCACACATAGGGATGAGAAAAATAGTTCATGATCATTTTTAACAATATTCCTATTGATTTCACAAAGAAAAATTTTAAACACATAAAAGAAAGTTCGTTTCGTAAATAGTTCGAAAGGTAAAGTAATTTTAAAAATAAATAAAATAATACTTAGACGCGGGAACTCTTAATTTTATAATAGAATATAAAAAGTTCTATGATATTTAGCTTGAAAAAAGACCAGCACTCTGAAAAACTGCCAGCAGAGCATAGTTGAATGTTTGAAATATTGAAAAATGTCTATTTAAACTCTTCATGTGGAAAAGTACTAGATATTTTATTTTTAATTATACTCAGACTCGGGAACTCTTCGATTTCTAACATAATATGAATAGTTCTGTTATAAAAAGCTAATTACAAAAACAGAACTCGTGTAATAATGCCAGCAGAGCATTCCTGAAAATTCGATTTGTTAAAAAAATTCAAATTGATTTGTAGCGTCGAAAAAATATTTTTTAAGAATGTTGTTACCGTGCTCAGAAGCGAGAACTCTTCATTTTACAATACAATATAAATAGTTCTATGATATTTAGCTTAAAGAAAGACCAGAACTCTGAAAAAACTGCCAGCAGAGCATAGTTAAATGTTTGAAATATTGAAAAATGTCTATTTAAATTCTTCATATAAAAAAGTACTAGATATTTTTTTTATTCCGCTCAAATTTGGGTACTCTTCGATTTCTAACAAAATATGAATAGTTCTATTAAAAACAGTCTAGAACTAGTCACTGATGTAAAAATGCCAGCATATTATAAAATGCGATTTGGTGAAAAATATCAATATAAGTTGTTGAGACGAAAAAATAATTTTGAAAATTATTAGTATGAGCTCAGAAGCAGAACCTCTTCATTTTTCAGCAGAATATAAGTAGATCTAATATATTTAACCATTCTATTATAAAATTATATATTTATATTCTATTGTAAACTTAAGAGTTCTCGCATCTGAGTATTATTTTATTTATTTTTAAAATCACTTTCGAACTATTTACGAAACGCACGTTCTTTTTTGTGTTTAAAAAGGGGTGAAAACGGCAGAACTATTTGTAAACCTATCAGGAACTATAGAACTCAGCTGCATGCAAAGAGAACTCAATTTTATTTTTGATCTGCTGGACAATGCTCTGCTAAGTTCACAGACATACACTTCCGCAGGTAGGCCATTTTATTTTATAGCTGTATAGAGCATGGAAGAAAGTTCCTATGGAATAGCACAGCAGAAGAGTGCCATGTATACAGCAATGGCATGTATTAGGTTAAAGAGTTTCCCAGAACAGTCTTCATGAGAAAATGCACAGGTTGAGTTGAACAAAGTTCCTTCCACTCCATAAAGAAACATTCCCGAGGAATGCCTCAAAAGAAGACACAAATTTATCTTGGCACTGGTCGACGTTTTGGAAATGTGCAGGTGCACAGTCGGAGTAAATGATGTTCACTGTGCTATCGTCTGCATAGTAACGAACGATAGGACCCTCTAACTTTTCATTGGTATGCAGAAGAAACAACATAACGCAGCCTTGGGGGATTCCAGCGTTCACCGTGGACAGCGACCCTGATACTACGTCCGAAGCTGGCGAACCACTTGCATAAATTCCCGAGAAGACCATTAGCCGGAAATTTGGCATATTGATGCTACTATTTATTCTGTTCTCCATCTCCATCCATCCATCTCGTCTATATTCTAGTTTGAGGCAAAGAGATCGCCCAGGAGATTGACTATCTTATTTCTCGTATAGACCAAGATGTCACTGTACGTGCGTAATGACAGAAGAGACGGACGTGAAACTATATTAAAAAAGCCTTTTCTTTCTGCTTAACATAAAATATTTATACAAAAATCTCATGTTCACAATTCTAATGCTTACCAAAGCAACAAAGCTTTAAATAGAGACGCAAAGACGTAAATGGCCTACAATTTTAAGTTCGTCTAGACTTTAGACTCTAACCGCCTTATTCATAAAAAATCCTTATAGAACGTTTAAAACGTTCATTAGTTAAAATGTTCTATAAGTTTATGAAACGTTCGATAACATTGCGTATTCATAACAGTTCTATAAACCTTCTATAACTAATA
>DWQW01007233.1:0-15266 GCA_018249695.1 Heliconius erato demophoon | reverse complement strand
CCACTCAACACGCAATGCCTCCAGAATTCGGCAGAAAGTGGGGAACGGAGTGTCTTAACACTAGGTTCCCTCTGCCTACCCTGCTGTGTGCGGGATACAGCGTGAAGCTAATTTAATTTAATTTCATTATAAGACCACTATTTTTCGAGAAATCGGTAAAAAACTGTTTTTTCTTCTACTGCGATTACCATTTTATCCTCCGAGGACGGCACTATATATCTTTCACTTTTTGGATTTTTCCCTTCTTTTATATTGTAAGTTCTGATTTCGTGCCAAGTGTCTACGGGAAGTTACCCTATAGGTTTTGATTACGCAGCGAATTTCATAGAAAATGCCGCAAAATCGATGCGTAAATGCTCGTATCTCTTGTTTGCGTTGACTTAGAAGCTTGATTTAAATAGTTGATATCAAATTCAGCTTTATATCACTATGGGATCTCGAGATAAATAGTCTTGACGGATGGAGAGATCGATAACAAGTAATATATAAGGGTTCCGTTTTTATAGCCAATAAAAAAGAAATATAAATAAAAAAATTATAATAAATAGTGTTGACATTCATTTATATATACCATTTACTAAATTATTTTATTCTTAACCGATTTATGAAAAAGGACATATTTAGTTAATAATAAACGCAACAATGGCCTTGTTAAATTTGACAAAAGTAAAACGGACAGGAAAAACTGAGGGAGGAAAAAGGGAGGATTAAATGTCATAATGGTCTCAAGTCTAAGTAATTTATTATAACGAATCTCTCCTTTATAGTAAATCGGCAGTTGAAAACGTGAATGTTGTAGGTTCAATTTCTTCTCGTGGAATTATTTATATTTTTTTGCTCTGGTAAGAAGATATAAGTGCGATGCTAAGATCAAAAACACTCAGTTTTTCGATACCCTGCCTGCCCTGTTATACGCGGGATAGAGCGTGAAGCTATAAAAAGGTTTCTTTAAATTAAAATATTATATTTTTGGCATCAGTAAGAGAAAACACAATTTTTTTAATAGAATGCTGACGTTTGCTTAAACAATATTTACTCTGTAACATCACTATGCGTACAGAGGATTCGATATATCCCTTGTTGTTTAAGGGAAACAAAAAAAACACGCGAAATAAAAGACAAAATTCCTTCTCGTCTACATCTACTATAGGAATATTGATGTTAACTTAGAAAGAAAACAATGAAGATTAACTTATGTGAAAGTTATCTACTTACTATACAAGCGAAAATGGTTTTTTTTATTCTTTGTTATATTATGATTTTAAGACAAAGAAAATATAGTGCCGGGACACTTTGTTCTTGACTTTCCGCCTACATTCCAGATATTGCGTGTTGGGTGGTGGAACTCAATTCTTCATGTTGTCTTACAATGACATTACATGACAATCGAACCCTAGATCAGACGACCGCGCAGTCACTACACCTCCATAATTATATAATACTCGTATAGCTGTATATCACAATATATAAGTATTTGCAAAGAACATATTTGCATTTATATATTTACTTTAACTTTATTATTATTAGAGGCCGTCGGGGCACATGGGCACAAGAGTGTGACTCTAACGTGACGCTGGTGGGTTCGATACCCAATTGAGGGAAGGAAATATTTATTTACATTTATATTTTCATTTCTTCGCTCAGCAGCTTCGCAAAAACATAAATAAATATTTAGTTTCCTCGAGTGGGGATCGATCCCACAACTAGTCGATTTTGCAGTCACACTTTATGCCCCTGCGCAACGACTAGCCTCAAAAAATATTAATAATTATATAAAATACAAAACTATATTACGATACGGAGGCTATATTCTATAATACTTACCAGATATCTATAAATAGCAAATGGTACATATTCCATCATCACGAACACGTCCGCTACCGCCAGCCATTTCAGTAGGCGATTGATAGGTGCCGCCGCCAGATCACGTCTTGTCAACACAGCGACGTTCAACGCATTGGCCAAGCTTCCGAAAAGGCACACCTGTACAAAATGAAAAAAAAATGTATATATATAACAACACAAGTAATAAGCCAGTCGTGTCGCAGGGGCACAATTGTGTGACTGTAAGCGCGACGGTTGTGAGTTCGATCCCCACTCGAGGAAATAAAACATTCCTTATTTTCATTTCTTCGCTCTGGTGTCGAGGCAAAGCGCAGCGTTAAGTTCTGCCAACAGGCAATGCCTCCAGAATTTGGCGAAAAACGGGGACCCCAGTGTCTTAACACTAGGTTCTCTCTGCCTACTCCGCTGTGTGCGGGATAACAGCGTGAAGCTGTTTTTTTTTAAATAGCTTTTGACGTTATATAATTGAAAAATATTTGATTATAATGTTGTAATAACCTCTTATAAATCGATGACATCGGCTACACACACGGGAAAGCATGACTCATTGTCACGTTCCGCCTGAGCCGAGTGTGCAAGCGAGAGAGCGCAACAAGCAATAGAGAGACTCAATCGGGCAAAGCGTTCGGCTTGTGACGCATCTTTCCATTTGTTGTTACTCTTAATTAATGTGTTTAAAAATTTAAGGCAATTAATGAAAAACTTCAATTTTTTATCAATGTTTTCTTATGGCATTTTCATCTTAAATTATTGTGCGTAAGCCGACTTAACAGTCAAACAGTTTTTTTATTTCAGTTATATGCAGTCCCGTATATCACACGACAGAATGAGAGAACCTAACGTTAAGACTTTCCTTTCTTTACTTGAATACGCAACATTGCAAAGTTATTTTTTTAATTATGGTAACGAGGCAAAGCGCGGCGTTAAATTCCGCCGAAAATGAGGAAAGTGTCTTAATGGGTATGTAATATCTGAACATTGGGTTCCCAGGTTCCCTCTGTGTAGTCGTGGCTATGAGCAGGATACGACGTAAAGACTGAAAACGTTAATTCCCTAAGTACATCATTTATAAAATACATTTATATAAACGTTACAAAAACAGTTCATTTTTGAAATTTTCTACGGAAAATTTCGTACAAAAATACGAAAACAATATCATTAAAGAAAACATTAAACATTGGATTACCTGTATTATTTTTGACTAATTGGCTGAATGTTTATACTACTTACTGACTTATTTATATTCTTTAAAAAGACAAAAAAATATATTCTTATATTTTTCTATAAATTACGTAAACATATTTGTTTACTTATTAAAATATAACAACCCACAGTTTTTGCGTTTACTTAGAATATAACAACACAGTTTAGTTGAGTTTATTATTTCAAAATTATTATTATAGACATATTTAAATAGAATAGAATAGAAATTATTAACGTTATGTTAAATGTAAATAATAGATTATAATAATGACTTTATTTAAACACTTAAGTACAATAGAAGCCAGTCGTGGCACAGGGGCACAAAGTGTAACTGTAAACGCAACAAGTTGTGGATTCGATTCACACGCTTGAATAATATTTACATTTTCGTCACTCGGGTATAGAAGCAGAAGGTGGCGTTGAGTTCCGCCACTCCAACACGCAATGCCTCCAGAATTTAGTAAAAAATGGTGAATGGAATGTGTTACCACTAGGTTTCCTCTGCCTACCCTGCCATATGCTGGAATACAGCGTGACGCTAAAAACAAAGAAGTGCAATACAATACTTGATTGAGGTACTGTCCTATTAGATAGGTTACAAAATAGACCATAATAAAGAGAAACAGTACCATATCTCACGGGGAGAGCAAAAAGGAGTGCTATTTTAACACCCACTTTACGAATCTTAATGTATTCCCGCTTCACGCTGTATCCCGCAAGTAGCAGAGTAGGCAGAGGGAACCTAGTGTTAAGACACTCCGTTCCCCACTTTCTGCCGAATTCTGGAGGCATTGCTTGCTGAGTGGCGGAACCACGCCGCGCTTTTCCTCGGCACCAGAGCGAAGAAATGGAGATATAAATTTAAATAAATATTTCATTTCTCCGAGTGGAGATCGAATCCACAACCAGTCGCGCTTATAGTCACACTTTGTGTCCCTGCGCCACGGCCGGCTTCTGCCCCCGTGGCCTAAAATATTATTTTCTGTAGTGATTCTTCTACCCCAGTGGTTCCCAACCAGTGGTCCGCAGAAGCCTAAATATGGTCCGCGAACGATTTTAATTTGATTAAT
Organism: Heliconius erato demophoon; assembly: GCA_018249695.1. NCBI lineage: Eukaryota > Metazoa > Arthropoda > Insecta > Lepidoptera > Nymphalidae > Heliconius > Heliconius erato. The sequence continues at coordinate 11,148 of DWQW01007233.1, read as the reverse complement.
AGGGATGGTGAAGCGAAGTTTCTGTTTATTATCACAGTTAATTTTTATTACACCTACATGCATAGTGGTCCGTGCTACCAAGAATGACATGAAAGTGGTCCTTGATCAAGAAAAGGTTGGGAACCCCTGTTCTAACCGGACTAGCAATTGTCAAATGATCCAAGTAACGCTATGCACTGGTTAGCACTCAATCTACGTATTATGTAAAGATTTGCGGCGATGTGTATTTGACTCTTGACGAAGACGCTTTTCTAGTTTCTTATTCAATTTTTTAGACCTTTTTGTGTAGGCGGTTTTTACTTATTAATTATTTAAAAAAAAAAATAAATTTTTATTGAGAATAAAAATAAAATAATGATAAATAATTTATATCTTTAAATTAAACAGACAGTAAAGAACCTTTTTATATCAAAAGGTTTTGTACTACGTCTCGTATATGACACATAAAAGTCCCATTAGAACTTTAAATAGTTAAGTCACTACTCTGTCTGTATTAGTGTCCATTTCAATTAGGGTTATTTCACCCCATAAGAATGAAATTTGACATTTTAGATACTTTCAAAAGTGTTCCAAATTCCACACATATGAAAAAAAATACAGTAAAAATACTAAGCCATACGTACATAAAAACTGTTCAAATTTCGCTATTCTCGAAATTTTAAGCGTTTTTAAAAATATATTGTAACGCAAAAAGTATATTGTAACACTTATTCACTTCCAATAGCTATATTTCTTACAATATAGTTAATTATAATCTACTGTACTCCTCACTACAACCAAAACATTTTCCCGCCCAAATTTGACATTACAAGCGCGCGTCCCTCCTTTCCCGCCAAGCCCCTCTCCGACCGCTCCCGAGAGTTGCCGACGAGCCGGGCGGCGCGTAACAGTATATTTGGCCTATTTGTAATAATTGTATCGCATCTTAGCAACTTATATATAAGGTCGGGGCAAAAGTATTTTCGTATTGTTCATACAAAGGAAAATATTTTTTTACAGAGCGAACCTCCTTTTTCACACTAAAATTTCCAGGCTTGAAACGCTTGAACCATATTTGTGCTACTGTTACTGATATCGCATTAAGTTCGTAAACCGCACAAATTTTATTCGCGGCGTTCGTCGCATTTTTACCTTTTTTGTAATAAAACTTTAAAATGTACCGAATTTCTACGTCGCATACATCATTTTGCTTGCTTGAAAAACATTAAAAAGATGGCGGAAACTATTTTTTTTATTTATTGCATCTTCAGAATGTATTTAATGATATTATAACCAGCCAGTTACATTCAGTACAGCCAAAGAGGTTTGATTACTAATAATACATTCAAAATACGAAAACACTTTTGCCTCGACCTCGAAGTCACTCGAGCTTAGTCTCATATAATTTGTACTTCCGAATACACTTGGTGAAGCTGTTCTAGTGATGCAGATAGGTTCTGAATATTCTTCAGAGATACTAGTACATCCTTGTGGTATAATAAATAACAACATGTAAAATAATATGTATTAAGCATATAATTTTATTTTATCCATATTATAATGTTATACGACACCGCTGGACGCTCCATAGGCTTTTGTAAATATGCGAATATAATTAGAGGTAATGTTTGTATAGTTGCTATGGATCCTATATCGATCTGGATAGCTAATGGCTCGTGTAAACAACCTATTTAAATATTCGGTATTATTATCATTATTCTCTTTGGCTAAAACAACTTGTTTATTTTCAGAATATTAAATATAATTGAGGCCAGTCGTGGCGCAGCGGCACAAAGTGTGACTGTAAAACCGGCTGGTTGTGGGTTCGATCCCCACTCGAATAGATTAAATATTTACTCAAATTTATATTTCCATTTCTTCGCTTTGGTGTCGAGGCAAAGCGCTGCGTTGAGTTCTGCCACTCAATACGCAATGCCTTCAGAATCCGGCAGAAAGTGGGGAACGGAGTGTCTTAATACTAGGTTCCCTCTGCTTACCCTGCTGTGCGCGGGATACAGCGTGAAGATGATTTTTACACACAAAATCAGTTGTTGGTTGATAGTTAAATAATGTATGTAGTAGAATAATGTTGAATATGTTAAATGTCGAACAAAGTAAATAATTTATATTTTAAACCTATAATGACTGTAGAGGGTTTAGGAAAAATTTAAAAACCTTTAGTTGAAATATCCAATTTCAATATTAATATAACAAATTGAATTTTACACTGCCGTTTGTAGTTGTGAAATATGAGTAGATATGTTAGAAGAAATAACATTTAAATGCAAGAAAGGACAGGTGAATATAGAAAAAGTCAGGTTCAGAGGAAACATAATGATAAGACACTCCGTTCCGCACTTTCAGCCGAATTTTTCGAGGCATATTAAGGCATATTAAGCATATTAAGGCGAGGCACGTATTAAGTGGCGAAACTCAACGCCAGGCATTTGCCTTCAAGAGCGAAGAAATGAAAATATTAAGAAATAATAATTAACTCACAGGTATATATGATATAGTGTAAATACGATATTGATGTAAATCAGTATAGTAGATATAGCACGCAACGGTGAGAAGTAAGGAAAGTTAGAGAAAAAATAACAGTTATCTTTTAGGAAGGCTAGGGTCAATTGAATTAAAGGATATTCACCTACGTATATTTCATTCAGACAGTATATGAAAACAAAAATATAATGGCACAGTCCATAACACAGCGCTAAATAGAAACCGTAGTATCCCAAATAATATACATTTTATTTCCAAAATTAAAAATTATTATATGTATAATAATTTGGCATTCAATTCCGCCACGCGTTCTTAGGACGCAATACCTCGAAAAATTTGGCGAAATGTTAGAAACAGAGTGTCTCAACACTAGGTTTACTATGCCTACTCTACTAAATATGGGATCCAGTGAAGCTGGTATTAAATAAAATAATTCCAAAGAGATTTCAAACAATAAAAGGCAGCTGGTCTCACGCCCGTATCTTTTATAATTTTTAAAATAATAAAAGAAATAAAACTAGCTTATTATACCTGTCGAGTGTATTTTATCTTTTCAAGTTTATCCGTGACTATGAATAATTTTAATATATAAAATATAAAACAGAGTAAAACTTTATGGAAATGGAGCTACAAAGTTATATCAAAGTAGCAGAAATATTTTTGGTAAACCATATTTGGAAAGACATCAGAAACTTACTTATTAATAATAATAATTAATAAGTCACGCTTTTCAAATTTAGTGATTGCAAAATTCAAATGTACCTGTATGAATTAAAAATATCAAAATATCAAGACATCGTATCACGGTTGTATCTAGAAATATTTTCCAAATACGCCCATGCTAGGACGTCTCGATAATTTGACATTGGGGGAACCTTGACTTTGTTTTGACGGGTTTTTTGGGTAAAGATTTTTTTTCTAACATATCCTGTTTGATTTTTGTTGGTATAAATTTTGTAGTTAAAATCAAAATTAAATTAAATCAGCATCACGCTGTATCCGGCACACAGCAGGGTAGGCAGATGGAACCAAGTGTTACACTCCGTTCCCCACTTTCCGCCAAGTTGTGAGTGGCGGAACTCAACGCCGCGCTTTGCCTCGACACCAGAACGAAGAAATGAAAATATACATGTAAATAAATATTTCATTTCTTCCAGTGGGGATCGAACTCACAACCAGTCGATTTTACATTCACACTTTGTGCCCTTACGCCACGAATTTTGTAGTTGTTACTTATTATATACAAAAACGCAGAGAGTAGAAATCAGAGGGGCAGAGTAAAAAGTCACTTGTTTTGAACACCGAAAACACTGAAATTAAAACACATACATATGCCTATTAAGCTTAAATTACCAAAGCAATCAAATATAGAAATGGTACACACGGAGAAGTATTATTAAAAAAAATCGGCCATCAGCAAACGATCGAGTGGTAAACATTAACAGCCCTAATTGACGTTCGCGATCACAATTCATTATCAATAAATCGTGAATCCAAACGTTTTGAGCGTTTTTAATGGTTTTGCTTGTATAAATACATACATATATAGATACCGTAACCACGCACAGTACGTCGGCGCTGGATGAAGGACAGGCTGAATAAACTGATTTGCATAATATATGAGATTCTTAGAGGCCAGTCGTGGCGCAGCGGCACGAAATCTGACTGTAAAACCGACTGGTTGTGGGTTCGATCCCCACTCGAAGAGATGAAATTTACTTAAATTTAAATTTCCATTTCTTCGCTCTGGTGTCGAGGCTAAGCGCGGAGTTGAGTTCTGCCACTCAACACGCAATGCCTCCAGAATTTGGCAGAAAGTGGGAAACGAAGTGTCTTAACACTAGGTTTCCTCTGCCTACCCTGCTGTTTGTGGGATACAGCGTGAAGCTGATTTATTTTATTTAAACGATCCATCCCATGATGCCAGTAATGTCGCACAGGGCACAAAATGTGATTGTAAATGAAACAGATTGTGACACAGAATTCAGCCGAAAATGGGGAACGTAGTGACTTAACATAGGGTTCCCTTTGTCCACCTTGTTATGTGCGGGATACAGCGAGACGCAAAAATAATCAATTAAAACAATCAATTAGGTCAAAAACATCAAGTAGGATAGCCTTAGGCTCATTTACCAGTTCTTTAGACAATGATTATATGAAAAATAAAAAAAAAACTACAAATAAATATATTCATAAGCACGTCAGACCAATTTATAAACTTTGTAATAATAAAATTAACACTAGCAGGTACAAGTTCATATTTTATGAGGCCATTATACCGTGTTGTTTGATATTCCAATAACCTTCTCGTAAATTAAACAGAGCTGTAAAACCAGACTGAAAAATGTAATAGCCATAATTTCCGCAGTAAGATTTCTCGTTACTTTTACGTGATCTTTAAATTTTATGTTTTGTGAAACAGCGTGAAACAAACGCCACGTCACGTTGTCTGCTAGATATATATAAATATGACACCGCGTGATTCGATTCACATACGTACGTGATTTCATTTTACTATCTGTACTAGTTTTTTTTTTATTGTAAATGTTGGCCACATTTACAATAAAAAAAAATAATGGTAATAAAGAAGAATATTTAATTTAATGTAAGAATTTCCTAAATCGATTCCTAAATCGTGTGCTGAGTGGCGGAACTAAACGCCAGTCTTTTTGTGTTAAGTGATGGAACTCAAAGCTGGTCTTTTGCCTTGGTGCAAGAGCGAAGATATGAGAATATTAATAAATAATAATTCATTCTCTTGAGTGGGGATTGAAGGATCGAACTCACAACTGTCGCGTTACAGTTATGCGCGCCTCGATGGCTTCAAAATAATAGATATTATTTTTGTTTTGTTCATTTAATTAACATCATTATTTTTATTATTATTTTATTTTAAGCTATATTTTCACGCTGTATCTCGCACACGGTTTTTATATAGAAGCACTGTATTGTATTAACTAAAAAGTAAGATTAAAAAATCATGCAGCATTTTTTATTTGATTTTACCCGCAGCAAATATAAAAATTTCGTTTTATTTATTTAGTAGCTTAACTTTTGATTTTACAAAAAGACAGATTTGATTTTACAGTATCTTTTAAAGTTTCCGTACGCCAAAAGGAAAAAACGGAGCCCTTATAGCATCAGTTTTTCTTGTCTGTCAAGACCATTTCTCTCGAGATCGTTCTCGAGATGAAAGTATCTTCTTAATCACCGCAATCAGAAGACACGAGCATGTATACATTATTTTTGCTGCATTTTATACGAATTTCGTCACGTAATTAAAACCTGTAGGATACTTATCGTAGATCTACAGTTATAAAATTTGGCACGAAAAGTAAAATTTATATCACATTTATAGCTACATAGAAAAAATAATTACTAACTTATATTGGTAGTTAATTTCATAAAAAACGAATGCATACTCCTGTATGCAAACTTAAACTTGTCAACTTTTATAAGTTGTATTTCCAGTCGACCTACGATTGTGAAATTGGTACGTAACCTTAGTGGGTGGATCCGACTCGCATTGACTGGCTTATATTTCCTTAACAATGTTCTTAACATATCTTTAGCATTACAGCAGAGTTCACAGATCGATTAATATTAAGTTGTTAAGTTCTCTGATTTTCTTTAAGATTAGATGAATTTTGAGTTAAATGGCATACACCCTTTATATAAGCATTTATATATATTGTACCTATATAAACATTAAACACTCCCCCGTGTGGAATTTGAATCCATTAATTACTGTCCGGTACAATCATCCAAGTGCAAACTTGGGCTATTTATGCTGAAGCGGCGTAGACGATTATAATAAACTAGAGGGCGCGCGCGGCTTCGCCCGCTTATTAGGAGTGAATTCTAAAAAAACCACGTTCAATAAAATATTTTTAACAGTCTGAGTTTAAATTTTTATAAAAATCGGTGGCAATTTAAAGATTTTTCTATATAAATTTTCAACCCCTTATTTGAACCCTTAGGGGGGTGAGTTCTTAAAAACCATGAAACACGTGTTCAATGAAATATTTTTAAGAGTCTGAATTTCAAATTTTATAAAAATCGGTGCAGATTAAAATTTTTTTCCATACAAACTTTCAACCCCTATTTCATCCCTTTAGGGTTAAAATTTTTAAAATTCCCTTCTTAGTGGATGTCCAGAATATGAAAATAAACATCTGCCCAAATTTCACGTTTCTACCATCAGCGGTTACGGCTCTGCGTGCGTCTTACCTCAGTCAGTCAGTACAAGTCCTTTTATATATATAGATATTTTTCTTTTAATACATAAAATTTTTATGCTTTTTCTTTACAATTAATAGAAATATTTAATTATAAAAATTATTTGAAAACTGCTCAAATATTTTTAATAATTATTATTTTTTGGATGTATTTATGTTCTCCATTTATTTGTGGTAACAAGGGGTGACATTTGGTTTCATAATATTTACATAATTAAAACGATGTAGTAAGCCACAAATGTAAAAATCAATAACCCACATATGATCTGTTGGTTTCAGATATAAAAGCGATTTGATGATTTTAGGTTAAAATTGTAATATTTATTCAGAAAAATATAAAAATATGTATCTGATATGTTAATATAAAATTATTTAAAAAAAACACGCTAAAGGCTGTTTTTAAAAAAGAAAGAAATAACTTGCAATATTGTCACAAAATTATATTTGTTATTATTTTACTTGAAAACCTTCATTACTGTAATAAAAAGTAGAGATCAGTCGTGGTGTGGTGGTGCACAAGCGTATGACTGTAAGCGCGGCATGTTGTGGATTCGATTCCTACTCGAGGAAATGAAATATTTGATACTTTTATTCTTCGCTCTGGTGTCAAAGCGAAAAGCGAGGTTGAGTTCCGCCAATGAACACGTATGTATATATTTTATGACTAGCTTCCTCTGCCTGCAAGCAAGGTTGCTATACAGGATACAGCGTGAAACTGAAAAAAAGTAAACTCAATATAAAAAAATGCATAAAAATACTTTATAGTTATATCAACAACTTACAATCAAGCTGACATATCCATGTATGCTGTTGTATGCCAGAACAACATCTCGGATGTTGCCATCACAATAATTACATATTGGTTCGGTGGGTTTAGTAAGATTGAGCTTAGAACGCCATCCATCCACCAGCTTCACCAATGTTCCAAAGTCTATAGCATCGTGGGTGTTCTTAGTAGATTTCTCCTTCAAAGCTGTCAAAAATTTGGACAGGTCCACACTCTTGTTTTCGTTTGATTCCTCTGTAGCTAGAAGCATTTCTTCGAATAAATTTGATAATGTCTGTGTTATATTCGACGTTCCATTTTCCTCGAAGGCCATCGTTGCTCTCTTTGCAGTTTATTTCATGTACATGACACTGTTGTAATAGTGTGACGTCTCCTGCAATTCCTGTAACAAATTTGGAAAATTTTAATTTTGAAAAATTTTATTAAATTCGGTATTTATTGTACATATTATTTTGTCAACTTTTGTCACTTAATGTGGCAATGCGAAACCCTACAACAAATACGAAAATATTAAATATTGACCTAAAATTATCTACAAAGCGATTATAATGATAATGAATTTAGTTACAGATTGTATTCGGTGCCCACTCGAGTATATACACACTGAAATATTATATATAGAGTACCGCCACTCAACACGCAGTGCCTCAGTGAAAAGTGGTGAACTGTCTTAACACTAGGTTCCCAAGTTCCTTTTGCCTACCTTTCTATATGTGGGACAAAGGCGTGACGCTAAAAAAATCGGCTATAGTTGCAATTACATTATATTTATTCAACCGAATTCTTAAGGCGTTTTAGGTGACGGAACTCAACGCCGCCATACAACATATAAAATAAAAACAAATAATCATTTTAATGTTATTAAACTTTGACTTACATAAAATATATTAATTTTCCAAATCAACGGTTCATAAAATATAATATCAAAAGCTGATAGCGCAAAAAATTATAAAGACTTATTTATGAATATAATACGAAATCATCAAAAAGAAAACGTGGAAAAATATTCCACAAAGGAAAATTATAAAAATGAATTCTAAAATTACTTTCATTTCTGATCTGTTATAAGCCACAACAATATAATAACTTAAAAATAAATAAATAAATCAGCTTCACGCTGTATTCCGCCCTCAGAAGGCAGGCAGAGGGAACCTCGTGTTAAGACACTCCGTTCCCCACTTTCTGCCGAATTCTGGAGGCATTGCGTGTTGAGTGGCAGAACTCAACGCCTCACTTAACCTCGATACCAGAGCGAAGAAATGGAAATATAAATTTAAGTAAATATTTCATCTCCTCGAGTGGGGATCGAACCCACAACCAGTCGGTTTTACAGTCACACCTCGTGCCGCTGCGCCACCACTGGCCTCAAATTTTTAAAAATAAATTAGTAAATTTATACCATCAACAAAAGCTATAAATAAATTACAGAGTACAGACTATTCGAACTAAACTAAACTTTCAAATAGAAGGAAGGTAAAGTGATTATAATTATTATATTATGGAAATCCAATAAGTCATTTAATTTACATATAATTAATAAAATTTCAACCTAAATGAAAATAGTAATGTAAACGTAATAAATATTCGATATCGCTATTTGAAATGATATCAAGTAGCCACATGTGTATCTGTTGTGGTAATAGGACCAGTGACCTTTGGTTTGGTAATTATAGTCATCAGATACTTATCTTAAATACATATCTCAGTAATACTATTATTAAAGATACCTATATAGATTATAAGAAATTGAATAGAAAATCAGAAATGTCGTGGCGCAGGGACATAAGTGTACGACTGTAAACGCGACGGATTGTGAGTTCGATTTCCAGTACAGGAAATGAAATATATGTATATTTTCATTTCTATTTTCATATAATATTTTCATTTCTTCGCTCTGGTAACGAAACTTTGAGTTCGGACAATAAACATGTAATGTTTCTAGAATTCAACGGAAAATGGGCAACGGAAGTGGTTCCCTCTGCCTACACTGCTATGTATAAGATATACAGTGAAGCTGAAGAAAAATAATAGAATATAAAACGCTTCATTTTATTTTAACAAATATATGATTACCTGGAGTAAGTTTAATATTGTGCAGTAGAGAATGCCACCTGTGCAATACTTGGGCTAGGTGATCGAGCCCGCCGTGATGGAAGTGCAATATCTTGTATTGGGACTCCCTGGACGCCACCACGAGCTGCCCACAGGTGCAGTTGTCGTCGTTGAAGAATAACCGCAAAGATCGCATCTGGCTTAGATCTACTGAGAATCTGGATCAAAAAATTAAATGGTTTGTAATAGGCATTAGCACACAAAAGTACCACTGTATGCTCGTTTGTCTTGTATTTTTCATAATTTTATTATGATTGTAATGAAAATTAATTTCTAATGTCCTCGAAAGGACATTCATCATCTCATCTCTTACCAAAACCCCATGTTCTAATTCCATACGTATTTACAACGAAATTCATAGTTAAATTCAAAGATAACAAACATATTTTCTTGTATTTAGAATTAAGAATTCATAAATATTTGCTAACAGGACTGGACTTCAATGAATTTGTTTATAAAATTTACTATATGTCTTCCTTTGAGTATACCTATTGTCAAAGAGATGTCGATATTTCAATACTATTCGCTTTTTGTATGTGAATGATTGATGAGAAGTGTACCTATATGTATTCAAAATTTGCTTTTATAGATTATAAATATATATTTATGTTTTATACGTTATATTATTTACTTGAGGCCAGTCGTGGCGCAGCGGCACAAAGTATGACTGTAAATCGACTGGTTGTGGGTTCGATCTCCACTCGAGGAGATTAAATATTTACTTAAATTTATATTTCCATTTTCTTCGCTCTGGTGTCGAGGCAAAACACCGCGTTGATTTCTGCCACTCAACCCGCAATGCCTCTAGAATTCGGCAGAAAGTGGGGAACGGAGTGTCTTAACATTAGGTTCGCTCTGTCTACCCTGCTGTACGCGGGATACAGTGTGAAGCTGATTTATTTATTTATTTTTATTATTTACTTATGAGATTAATTTGTCAGAACAGTAGTTTTTTTTATTTCTAAATACACATTATGGAAAGATTAATATATATAATAGTTTATTTAACAGATACCAAAGCTATATTATTAGCAACTATTGCACCATATTTGGTAAACGATCGTAAATATTATTGAATTCTTATAATATTTTCAACTAGAGGGCGCGCGCGGCTTCGCCCGTTTATTAGGAGTGAATTCTAAAAAAACTACGAAACACGTGTTCAATAAAATATTATTAACAGTCTGAATTTAATATTTTATAAAAATCGGTGGCAATTTAAAAAAAAATCCATATAAACTTTTAACCCCTTATTTGAACCCTTAGGGGATGAATTCTTAAAAACTATGAAATACGTGTTCAATGCAATATTTTTAAGAGTCTGAATTTCAAATTTTATAAAAATCGGTACAGATTAAATTTTTTTTCCATACAAACTTTCAACCCCTATTTCATCCCTTTAGAGTTAAAATTTTTGAAATTCCCTTCTTAGTGGATGTCCAGAATATGAAAATAAACATCTGCCCAAATTTCACGTTTCTACCATCAGCGGTTACGGCTCTGCGTGCGTCTTACCTCAGTCAGTCAGCA
>DWQW01007232.1:0-15266 GCA_018249695.1 Heliconius erato demophoon | reverse complement strand
AATTTCTGTTGGTGTGGCGTATCGGGAGCAATCAGCTGACCGTGTGATTCAGTAATCTGGTTCTTGAATTCTTAATGTGGCATTTTTCAGTATGTTTTACCTGTTGTGAGGTTCAATGCACCAGCCGGCCAATCAGCTGAGTCAACATGCCCCTTCATACCATTTACCACGTGTTGGTATAATAATTTTCCTACAATGTTGCTCTATGGCCCTCTTTGGACGTTTAGACCTCACGTTTTATTATTTTCAAGAATAATACTTGAAGTAATATTTTTTTTGCTATATTTCCATGTATGGTGATCGTTCGTTTGATATAGGTATAGGTAATGCCTCGAGCTGCTACTACAGTGTTGGTTGCCACGTGCTTTCGGCTTAAATTATATCATGATTACGCAATTTGTTATTTGTATGCAGTGTGTTGCACTATTGCAGTGTGAGGCCAGTCGTGGCGCAGTGGCACAAAGTGTGACTGTAAAAGGTTGTGAGTTCGATCCCCACTCGAGGAGATAAAATATTTACTTAAATTTATATTTCCATTTCTTCGCTGTGGTGTCAAGGCAAAGCGCGGCGTTGAGTTCTGCCATTCAACAAGCAATGCCTCCAGTAGGCGGCAGAAGTGGGGAACGGAGTGTCTTAACACTAGGTTCCCTCTGCCTACCTTACTGTGTGCGGGATACAGCGTGAAGCTGATCTATTGATTGATTGTGCTGCACTATTTGTTTTTTCAGTGCTCTCTACCGTATTGAAATATAAAAATGTGTACAACTGAAAAATTTTAGGTTACTATATTATGATAGTGTTTTTGTCTTTCTTTTAATAGCTTCTTGATTTATCTCGCATATAGGGGGCAACTAGGTAGTATATTTTGGTTCTTAATTTCTAAACATAGATTTAAGTTAATTTAATTTTACAGACAAGTATTTTTTTTTTCATTTTATTAAATGAATTAAGTTTTAACAACTGAATATAAAATCTTTCGTTTATTAAAATACTTATTAAACATTAAACTTGGAACTATATATAGACTTGGGGCTATATTGGCGATAATCCAGATTAAAATTTGTATCACGCAAGACTAAAGTTACAAAAAATCTCATATTTCCATAGCGTACAAAGCAGGTATACGCATTTAGCCCTAATTTAGGTCACCTAAGCAATAATACCCCAAACAAAACTACCTGATCGTTTAGTAAAGTTTTAGTAAAATTACACATTTTATTCGAAGGATACACCCGTATCAATCAGCTGGTGGTGATGTCATTGGTAACACTACGTGCGTTTTGGGCATTCTTTTTAAATTTTATTTTATCCTTTTCCTTGCATTGGCATAACATGTTTGGACATGATTTTCGTATGACCAGCCTTCACCTTATATCACTTAGATCAGCTGTTTCAAATAATATAGCTATGATTCATTTGTCTTGTCATCTATCATAGCTATTCTATAAATAATATAGTAACTATTCGATTTGATTCTATTAATCGATTTGATTTCTTTTTTTATTATTTTTTTGATTGCTTTTTGTCTTAGATTCCCTCAGCCTACCATGATATAAGGGGAACCTATGATACTGTTTGTTCTTTTTTGGGTCATATCCTGGATAAAGCAGGTTAGGTTCCCGACCTCGTAATCAGACACTCCGAATTTAGTTGTGTATTACTCCGCTTCTTACTACTCCCTTATAAACATCCCTTATAAAGTTGAACCTCGCCGCAATGGCGTCTTATTTCATTTTTAAATTAAATATAGACGAAATATATTTAATAAACAACGATATATAACGTCGGCTTATGATTTTTTAAAATAAAATGCATCACACAGGTCCGAGATCCTCATAATTTAAACCTGTTAATCAGTTCATTATACACTTTTAAGGCGGAAAATTAAATACGTTTAATTAGGGAATAATTTAATTAAACAACTCACACGAGAGACTTTCTAAAGTTAATAGGCGTGCTCTCCGCATGTATTATAGGAAGGAGCGGATTTCAAAATCGCCGAAGCGTGAATAGCTATGATAATGTAACTGTAAGGGCAAACGTAAAAAAGTAATGTTCCCGAAACATTCCCGTATGTTTAATCTGTCTTTTTTTCTTCTATAATCGGTATTTTTTGTCTTCACGCGTGTAGCAATATAGGCAGAGGGGGCCTAGTGTTATAACACTCCGCTGCCCACTTTCCGCCGAATTTTGGAGGCATTGCGTGTTGAATGGCGGAATTCAACGCTGCGCTTTGCCTCGACATCAGAGCGAAGAATTGAAAATATGAAATATTTCAATTCCTTGAGTGGGAATCAAACCTATAACATGTCGCATTTACAGGCTTGTGCCCCTACGCCACGACTGGCCTCGTGTTTAGATACATCCGTTATTTAAAAATTAGCTAAACCACAAAATTTTCTATGTCTACTTGAAAAAAATACGCAAAAATTCCTTAAGATAAAAACATTTCGATAACCTAATTGCATTAACTCTGATAACAAGATATACTGATTCAGAAGGTGCCACAATCCGGCCCCAATACCGCTGGTGATATTGACACAAGTCATACTAGCACGGTTTAACGTTTACTTTTCTAACTACTCACAGACAGGTGTTAAGTCTACGGTAATTGCGTCTGTCAGCAGTAACAGATTTTACACACCTTAAGGCCCCATTAATGACGCCAGTCGTGGGGCGGGGGCGTCTACGCAAAACGCGGCGTTTAGTTCCACCACACAACACACAGTGCCTTTAGAATTTTCGGGAATAGTGGGGAGCGGGCCGACATACAGTGTAACGCAAAAAAAATTTTAAGTAGACAAAGAAAATTTTGTGTTTTTTGTGGATTTTCCTATTTAAATACCGGATGTTTATAAACATATATATATTCTAACATTAACAACTATCTCCAAAGTAATGGCGTCATTATTTTTGTTAAATGCATATAAAGACAGATAAGTAGGTACATTATTAGACTTGTAATTTTTTACTTGTACATTTTGTACGTGGTGACAAAAAGCGAGGCGTATTGTATTCTATACATATATATTGTAGACGACTCTTCTAGCTACATAACTAAATGATAGATGATCGGTCTGTCAATATTCTTTGCAGTCTTTGTAAGTGCCAACGGATTTTTTTTCCGTACACGAGTTTATGACACCTGAGCATGAGTATAAATCAGTTGTCAACGGATTTGAATCTGGGGCCGACTGCGAGTGTTGTTGAGCAATCAATTGACGTCGACTCAGGTATTACCTATCTATCTGACATCATCATCCGTGGCTAATGTCAGCTGAACTTTGACAAGTTTCAAAGCTGTTCCTGTCATGATTATAAACGCTACGACTGGAAATGCTGATTTGCTGATCGCAATGCCTATATTAGATTTGTGTTTGGTTGTGTTTTTGGTTTCTTTGCCGAACACCGATAAAAATATGGATGTATATTTATTTTTATTGACACAAAATTGGCAAAAACTCCTAAGCAAAAAGCTTCACTATATTATTTGATCACGACCTCGGCTATGTCTTAAGTAATCAACCACGTTTTTGGTTCAATGCACTCACTAAAATACATTTTACTGAATGCCTGTAACCGTGACGACGAATTCATTTGGATAAACACTATCTGCAACTTCGGTGTGGTGTGTTTGTTCAATTGGTAATAACATAGTATTAGTTGGATACAAATATATGGCTCTAGTTTTGTTTTTTTCATTGTTTAGAATATTATCTATTATGTTTCATTTTTTTTTATTTGTAGTTCATCTCTCTGCTCTTTCCGTTCTCTTAGAATTGGAAACTCTTAATATATATCTTTACAAAAATTCCTAATTTTATAAAGAAATATTTTTTCAAAAAAGATTCATTTAGAGGTTAGTGGTGGCACAGGGGCACAAGCGCGTGACTGTAAACCCGGTTGTGAGTTCGATTTTCACTCGAGAAAATTAAATATTTCATATTTTCATTTCTTAGATCTGTCGCCGAGGCAAAGCGCGGCGTTGAGTTCCGCCTCTCAAAATGCATCGTCAGAAATCGCTTTTAAGTGGGGAGTGGAATATTTTAACACTAATCTCCCTCCGCTTCCCCTCTTGCGTAAAACTTAAAAAGAAAAAAAGATTTACTTTAAATTACTTGCCAACAATTTCAAGTCTCATTTAGCCACGGATGAATAATAATTTTACATGACAATGACAGTGCCTTAAAATAGTATTGTTTAGTTCTGGTTGACACGGCGCTACATTGTACAGGTGCAACGCACTCTATTTAGGTTACATACATCTATATTTTCCGATTTTCTCGTTGCGTCAGCGTGTGCCACTAATAATGTGTTAGTTTTAGTATAGCAGTTACTGTACTATTTTATTTGTTCCAGCCTACTCTGAACGTATAGCTTAGTTGGTCAGAGCTCTTGGACGGTTTCCAAAGTGGCGCGGGTTTAAATCCCGCTACGTTAAATTTTTTATACGGTTTTTCTTAAAAAGTATTGTTCTTTTCTAACTGTGGAGCAACACATTAAAAATGTTAAAAATATTTTATTTTAATATAGCTTACACGAAATGGAGTTTATTGTAGGTACAGTACAGTCATCATAGCAGGATAAAAAATAAACATTCCCCTAAGCTAATTCGTATCCACAACTACCGTGAAACATTGCGCAATTTCGTGTTTTAGTAATTTTGAACCAGAAACAGAAGTTACGCTTGTATATATAATATATATATTTAAAAATCTGTGTGTAGAATATAAATTCCAATGGTAGTTCATCAGGTTGGATACGCAAAAGACTTGTTTATTTGGCAAACTGCATACGATAACGTGTGATACACATCGGACACTCGCAAATGTTTATTCATACTTTGCCGTGCATGAGGGTATTTCTAAATGTCTTTTTTACCATGCATTTGGAATTTTGTTCTCGTCTCGTCTCTAAATCTTTGTTATATGTTCCTTACCTTATTGCTTTCTAGCGTTTTTAAATAAAATTCCATTAGAATACATGGAAATTAATAAGAAACAAAAATGGCTTTTGAATTAAATTTTATTCATATAAATAGAAATAAAAATTAATTAATTAAATTATCGCCCACGTACTGTGTAGCTCAAAAGTGAATTTGAACTTGACACAGATATTAATGTATTAAACCAGTGACACAAAAAAGAAATATCTTAATTTCTTTTATTTATTTTTTATATATTGTAACTAAACACTATAGATACTTGGCCCGTACTTTTTTTACTTTTCCATAATAACCAGCTTTAATTACATTTTATATCCATCCAGAGATAATAATCTAGATATTTAAGTCCAAACAGAGTCCAGTTATTAGGTTTTTAGATTGCATTTTTCCACACATATCCAAAAAAATTACATTAATAAAACACAAAAAAAAAACATCTAAAATTAAATAAAGATAAAAAAGATGTTGATACTTTTTTTTACATTTGATAGTCTTATTAATTTAATTCTACAGGTTTCCTTAATTAATGCTATTCAGATCGTATCTGGGGGCTTCAATTGTATGTTGAATTGAAACATTGTAGACAGCTCATGATTAAATGCCCACATCGTTAATACAATTTTTATGCTATCACCGCTCAGTAGGTCCTCAAGTGTCTGGGTACACGCGGTGGTCGTGGGTTTGATTTTCATATCTTATAATATTGTCCTTGTTTGAATAGAATAATTACTTATTCACAATTTATTTAAAATAAATGAAGAAGGCTTGTCGTATTGCTGGGGCACAAAGTGTGTCTGTAAAAACGACTGGTTGTGAGTTCGATCCCCACTCGAGGAGATGAAATATTTACTAATATCTATATTTCCAATTCTTTGCTCTGAATTAGGCAGAAAGTGGGGAACGTAGTGTCTCAACACTAGGTTCCCTCTGCCTACCCTGCTGTATGCGGGATACAGCGTGAAGCTGATTTGATATGGTTTTTTAAATAAAGAAAATTTAATATCAATACGCAGTGTTTCGAAAACTGCGTGAAAAGTGCGGAACGCAGGAAAAAGCGTGAAGCTGGTTTTTTGTATAATAATATATAATGGTGATTAATAGTATTTAAACTTTAAATTTAAGTGCTTCTTTGTGTATAGCTTTGCAACGCTCGTTTAATTTTTTACAACATTGCAAGCAATTAATATGTATTTTAGAAATAAATTTATGCAAATCTTTGATTTTTTGATACTAAATATTTTTCATTAATTATTGAATATTTGACTATCTCGATTTCGTATCGTATGTTGTAGTTTTTTATTTAGTAAAGACTAGCTTGAATAAGTCAATGTCCTTTTGTAATTTATATATAGTACGTAAATCTGTGGTTTAATACGTCTATTTTAATTTTACATAACTGAATATTAAGAAGAAGTATAAGGCCATTGTGAATTTGATTGTAAACGCGATAGTTGTGGATTCGATTATCGTTCTGTGAAAATAATTATTTTAATTTCATTGACCTCGTAACAAGACAAAGCGCGGAGTTGAGTTCCGCCACTTAACACGCAATCTGAAAATGGAGCGGAGGAAAAAATGGCTGAACGGAGTGTCTTGACACTAGGTTCCACTGCCTATTATGTCACATGTGGGAGTTGCAATGCGTAAAGCGAAAAAAAACCGAACTCTCTTTAAGTCGTCATAGAACCCACTCATTTTCAACAAACAAATAGTTAAATATTTAATCTAAAAGCTTAAGTGACTCAAATGTTTCTCAAAATACTATTGTCGAGTCCTCACTAGTACGTGGCCCGATAAGGTTCCTGATAAGCGATGCATTTTAAAACAATCAGAACTACTGTTAAGATGACGTTTAAAAGTACCCAAGAGTTTGATAAGCAAGGTTAAGGAACTTCCCAGTGAATGCATGATGATGCAAGATGCATTCGCTCGGGCCGCTCGCAATGCAGCCTAGCTTTGAATACCGTTATTGACCTAGGTGCTGGGTAGTATAGGTAAGTAGTTTAGACTGGAACTAGCTAGCTAGCTAAGAGATACAATACGTCCATACATTCCATTAAATCACCGATAATATCTTCTAAGGTTTGGTTCTAGTTGTTGTAGTGCTGCGTTTTTAGTTTTTTTTCGTATTTAAATGTTTTTAGAATATTCTAATGATTTAATTGTGCAGCGTTAGATGGTACAGTTACTGGAAGTCTCTGTTGTTTAATTGTTTTTTTTTTTATTTTCGCGTAATATGCAGAATGTATTTAAAGTCCCTCAGTCAATATGCAGAGTGTAGTTAACAGTCACTCCGTTTTCAACTTTGTGTCCATTTAGTTTAATGGTTGCCGTAATTTAACGCCTCATGGTGTCTGATTGGACGAGTGAGGTAACAGAAACGTTCACCGTCCGTCCGAAATAGAAATGTCCTCGCGCACCCATAATTTTTTTAAATATTTTTTTTTATATTTCTTTTCTTAATATTGCTACTAAAAAAATGTTTTATTTTAATTTAACCTTTTTCTATATGGAATTTGAACTCCCAACCACGTTACTGAAGCACAGTACGTCCCATTGGCGCTTCATTTACAATTAATATGGTTGATAATAATGACTTTATCGTTTCTTCTTAAACCTTTTAAAGGAATATTGTCGGTATATAAAAGTAATTGCGGCTTACGTTTTAAAATTGATAAGGTATTAGTAGACGTGATTTTAACTTTTATATTTAATCAGTTAAAGAATATGTAATTTCTGTTTTAGTATCGATATTTTTTTTCATAGTTATAAATAATAGTATTATGTTCAGTGATTTTTGAACCCAAAACCGTCACGTGGAGTCAGGGATATTGAAATTAACTTTTTATTCTTAACTTCACACTTTAGCTTTATTTTGCATGTAACAGAGAAGTTAGTGTCAAAACACTCCGCTATCCCTTCAATTCGCAATTCGCTTAATATCACATTATAAAACGAAGCGAAAATATTACAAAAAAATACGAAATCGTTAAAGATGAAACATGCGGAAGTTGTCTCTCCATAATAGATTAGCCGCAATAAACATGGCAGAAAATGGGTTTGCACGAGAAGTTTCTAGATACCAGGTAGGTGTGTATATAGAAATTGCAATGTGGAAAAAGCGGTCTCGATATACCTATAAACGACAAGTGTTTGCCGTTAAAGATTAGATTAGCTTTAAGGAATTTTCTCAATATCGTATGTATGTCATATCGTTGCCAGTCATATATTTTTTTTAAATATTGAACATAAATTTTTAATTTTTGATTAGTGAGTGGGTAGGAGCGTTGTTGTGGATCTTGATGACGTTATAATATGATGACGGAACTAAACGCCGCTTTTTGTCCAAAGATATTTTTTGTCGTAACCGCGAGAAGATGAAATCATAATAGAGTACTTTTTTTCATGTAGTAGGATGGGCAGAATGAGCCTAGTCTAAGACTCCCCACTTTCCGCTGAATTCTGGAGTCATATAGCGTATAGAAATGGCGGAACCAAGCTTTGCCTCGATATCAGAGCGATGAAATGAAAATATTAATAAATAATAGTTCATTCCCCCGAATGGGAATCGAACCTAACACCAGCCACGATTACAGTCACACGCTTGTGCCACTGCGACACGACTGGTCTCAATACATACTCTTTATATTAAATTAAATGGCAATAAATTATTAGAAACATACAGCCCCACCCATTCTAGAAACATTCAATTTCAACGTGCATGCGTTTTATTGGACGCCGGTTTGATACTATTGGTGCATTCTAAAGCCGTATTGCAATTTAGAATCTAGGTCGTACATCGGGAACCTAATGACGGTGGAGTCGAGTAACAATGGTACTTACTGTAATATGCATCTCATCTCGAACGCTTCCTTATTGAGAAACATATCAGGATGTTTTACCCTGTGGTTTGGTCTAGGTATTGATAGCGGTGACAGAGGTCGTACATTCGATTCCACTAGATAAGCGTGTTTGTTCTGTATATTTATAGATTTTTTTCATGATCATGAAATATGTTTTTGTATATTTAGGCGTTAACCTACAAAGTAAACGAAAGTAAAATCAGTTTTTCCGTATTTTTCGAAGAAATTGCAAAAAATAGAAATATTATATATATGTTTTTGTCAGCTTCACGCAGTATCCCGGGTAGGCAGAGGGAACCCAGTGTTAAGACACTCCGTTCCCCACTTTTCGCGGAGTTCTGAGTTATATATATATGTAATTAGAATTTTAATGACTTCCCTGTGAGCTGTGACCGACGTCCCTAATCTCGGAGTCCACTTAAAGTAAACATGCGTCCATTTGCATCCGCCAACATCCAGAGGCGGGGCGAATGAACCAATTAGTTATCTTGTTTATATTAAACAAAGTTCAAAGAGTCCTTGAAAAGAAAGTCGGTTATATAATATAATGTGTTGGTTGTAATTTATGGGTTTATGTTATATATTTATGGTTTTGAACCCTATAGTTGAGCAGGGGCACAAAGTGTGACTGTAAACGCGACAGGTTGTGGTTTCGATTCCCACTCATGTAGCCATTTCCTTCGCTCTGGTGTAGAGGTAAAACGCGGCGTTGAGTTCCGCTACCCAACGCGAAATGCCTCCGGTATTCGGCGGAAAATAAAGAACGGAGTGTCATCAACACTAGATACTCTCTGCCTACACTTATATATTGGATACAGTGTGAAGCTAAAAAAAAACATTTAATTTTTTTCGGCAGCACTTGCCGTTCATCTTAAAATATATCTTTTGACAGGTCGAAAGATCGATATTGTAATTTTTTTTTTTCGGTACTCGTTGCCCAAGTTAATATTAATATTGTATATAATTTTAATATTCTGGTATCTTTCATATCATCTTCACGTGTGAGCAGTTTACGTTGCACTGGTCGAACTGATTTTTCGAGGCTCGCGGTCGCGGGACAAGTTAAACGAACGCCTGTATAATGAACGTCGTTTATCTTGATTTAGTACTTACTACTTACAACTCATTGTAAATTATGCAAGTGCAATGCAGCAGATCAATAAATACATAAATAATGCAAGTACTCGACCCTAGTGCTGGAGTTAGAGGTCATCGTGGTGCTGTCATAGCGCCTAACTACGATGGTCTCGAGTTCGATTTCCACTCGTGTGAATGATTATAATTATAAAATAAATCAGCTTCACGCTGTATCCCGCACACAGCAGGGTAGGCAGAGGGAACCTAGTGTTAAGGCACTCCGGTCCCCACTTTCTGCTGAATTCTGGAGGCATTGCGTGTTAAGTGGCAGTACTCAAGGCCACGCTTTGCTTTGACACCAGAGTGAAGAAATGGAAATATAAATTTAAGTAAATATTTCATCTCCTCCAGTGGGGATTGAACCCACAACCAGTCGGTTTTACAGTCACACTTTGTGCCGCTGCGCCACGAAGGGCCTCAATTATTATAATTAGATTTAGGTTATTTTCATTTCCATGATCGCGAGCAACGCCACTCAGCCCGCCATGTTTTGAAATTAGGCATAAAGTAAGTAACATAGAGTCTTAACACTTTGTTTCACCTTCTACTCTAACTGATAAAGCATGAAATTGCTTTTATTTCTCTCTCTCTTGCTTATTTTCGTTGACGTGTACAGTATTTTTTAAAAATTCGAACATTTTTCACCTGCTACGTAAAGATAAGGGCGAAGTGCGTGTGTCGTGACACACTTTCAAATGCAATAGATAGTGATAACCACTTAGGTGGTACTATTTAAGTAGCTATTTTGTTATCGGTATCACGAATTGTAACCTTTCTGGTTGCCATGTTACTACAGGTTGACTGATTCATCGAAATTCTTTGCCGTGTGTTGATTTAAATATTTGATTTGTGAAGTTTAGAAAGAAATAAATTTATTCATTAAAATTAATATATATATATATATATATACGAAAATTTACTGCAGGCCTTAATTGTGTCATCTAAACGAGTGAAGGCGATAAATATTGCTAAAAGCAATTCATAAAAAATATATTTATGAATTAGGTTTACCCCTGGTATAGATAAAATGCGGTTGCGTTAGGTAACCTAATCTAACCATTTATTACTAGTATGTTATATTGCAAAGTATATTTTTAAAAAAATTTTACAAAAGTGTAATTACAGGTAAATTCTAGGTGTTATTGCGGAATATTTTGATTTTTACCTTTTTTTCAATAGCATTTATATTAATTTGTTATTGTACTCATAAAAAAAATAAATTGCAAGTCGGTAGTCGGCATATTGTAATGGATCTTAAGTTACCATTTCATATGAATTTTTCAGTGCGCACATTTAATTTAATTAACCAACTCGAAAAATGTATGATTTTTTTTTGCTTTTGCTGTAATTTTTTGTACTTTCAATATTATTTACATCATCGGATAAGTTTGTTTGAGGCCAGTCGTGGCTCAGTGGCACGAAGTGTGACTGTAAAACCGACTGGTTGTGGGCTCGATCCCCACTCAAGGAGATGAAATATTTACTTAAATTTATATTTGCATTTCTTTGCTCTGGTCTGGCTAATGCACATCGTCGAGTTCTGCCACTCTACACGCAATACCTTCAGAATCGGCAGAAAGTGGGGAACGGAGTGTCTTAACACTAGGTTTCCTCTGCCTACCCTGCTGTGTGCGGGATACAGCGTGAAGCTGATTTATTTTATTTATCAGATTAGTATTTTGCTTTAATTTTCTAGAGATTTCTATGTTTTATATTAACAGTGCCTACTCAACAGACCTGGAGTTCCACTCACCATCCTGGCTTTTGATAATTATATTACAATATATTCTATATTTAATTAAATATTAATTATTACAAAGAAAATATATATATATATATATTTGCGCAAAATTTTGTACTAAATATCGCAATGGGAACGTAACATTTCAATTATTCAATCATACCGATTGTGTACAGGAGATATCGAAATTTGGACCATTTCTTGGTTAAATTGGATGTGGGCAGTACTGTAGGTGGAGGCCTCGCAAAAGGCGGTTAGAAATAGACAATTATTATCCTGACCTTACCCAGGATAGTAGCCTTTATTCCAATAACGATTCAGCGCACATTCGCATCCGCCAGCACCTCGACGAATTTGGCTTTCCTCTGAATTAATTATTCTTTGCTTTGTCACGTAGATCACCAAATACGTATAAAGTGTAACGTCGTCGCGCCTTGTATGGTCGGCACTCGGGAAGGAAGTTGTGTGATTATACTTTGTTATTAGATAGGTTCCCGGGTTGATGGTTGTTGTTACCCAAATTGAAATGCAATTTCGGTTCGCATTTCCGAAGTTCCTTCATCCGGTGTTGGCGCGTTAAACCCATGTGTGGTAATATGGGTACTACATTATCTATTGCTTGATAGGATTTGTTGATTTGTTGGTTAGTTTGAGATGATGGTTTTTTTTAAATATATTTTTGATGTTTATGTTGATTTATTTTTTTAATGTGTATGATAATTTAAGATGATTTAAGCTTTTGTTTTTTTTATCAGCTTCACGCTGTATCCCGCACACAGCAGAGTAGGCAGAGGAAACCTAGTGTTAAGACACTCCGTTCCCCACTTTCTGCCGAATACTGGGGGCATTGCGTGTTGAGTGGCAGAACTCAACGCCGCGCTTAACATCGACACCAGAGCGAAGAAATGAAAATATAAATTTAACTAAATATTTCATCACCTCGAGTGGGGATCGAACCCACAACCAGTCGGTTTTACAGTCACACCTCGTGCCGCTGCGCCACGACGGGCCTCGTTTTTAAGTTTTTGTTACTATAACATAAAATAATAAAGTACTGAAGGATATTTCTAACGTGTAATTTAATATTATATTACCTCATAGTAAACTTGCGTAGAGAAAATTATATTGGACATTCTATGAAGCGAGATTGCAGTTTATTAACATTTAATACATAGTGAAACTGCACGATTACTATTTGCTAGTACCGGAATGTAAATATCTAATAGAGGACTGGTCGTTCTGAGCACTGGGATACAATGAACCCTTCCAGTTTTGTTATTGCAATAATTGGTTTGTATATAATTCTTAGTTTTTTTTTAGCTTTACGTTGTATCCCGCACATGGCAGGGTAGACAGAGTGAACTTGGGAACCTAGTATTATAATACTATGTTCCACTTCCGTTCTCCACTTTCTGCCGAATACTGGAGGACGTGTTGAGTGGCGGAACTCAACGCTGCGCTTTTGTCAGAGCGAATATTTAATTAACAAGTAGAAATCGAACCCATAACTTATCGCGTTTAGAGTAAGACATCGCGCGTAGAGTAAGACATTTTATAACCTAAATTATTTCTAATATCATATTCTTTACTCAGTTTACGTTTAAAGCTGTTTTATAGAAAATTGCATTTATCTTCTACCAACTTAACTGTATAAAGAAGTAACTACACTACTGTGGCCTCGGTCGTATTTATTCATAGTATGAATCACAACCAGAGATTTTCTTAGTTAGAATACTATTAAATTGCCTGCAGCTTTGCATTCTCATCATTGTGAGAAATGGCGTTCCGCTATCTCTGCATCCATCTCGGCATCTCCATGTTGAAGCTGGCTATGTCGGGTCACTATTTAAATTAGTTCCAAGTACGGTTGGGTTTCTATACTAGGTGTTAGACGTTGAAAGATGTACGGCTGTATCGTTATTTTAACTTTATTTGGTCTGGATAGTAGTAGCAAATTCAATGCAATGGCAGGGGAAGACGTGCCTGATATACAGGGAAGGTTGCCAGTTCAAATTTTACTATAGATTTGTTATGTGTACGTAGTGATGTAGTGGTTTGGTGGTTTCTTGTTGTAAAAGTGTGAACATCTAACCATCTATATTAAAGTCGTTAAAGACAGCGAGCGGTAAATAAGCTATACTTATACACACACATTGACAAAATCGTAAAAGAAAAAATAATGCTTCGAGAGTTAAAGAGAAATCTTTCCCCTATTTTTTCTCTCCGTTCTGTGATTGTTGTCAAATCAGCTTCACGCTGTATCCCGCACACAGCATGGTAGGCAGAGGGAACCTAGTGTTAAGACACTCCGTTCCCCACTTGGAGGCATTGCGTGTTGGGATAGGGAACCTAGTACTGAGACACCTCGTACTCCACTGTGATTGTTGTCGACGCGCATTATCGTGTTAAATGCAGTTGTTTACACTGGATGTGCCTGCTATTTTCGTATATCAAATATTATTATATATAATTATTATTATTAATATTATTTTCCTCAAAATTCAATAACAAAAATGTATGCAGTGGCCAGTGAATCACTGATGCAATGCTCCTTCCAATGAATCACTATGGTACTAATAGCCAACTTAATTTTGGCTTCTCTTTAAGTGAAAAATATTTCGGTAATGTCTCCCAGGTCGTTGCAAATTAGATATATTTTTGCATCATTTAGTTTTAGAGTTGCTTTCGTTTAGTAGTATTAATTGTGGTTCTTTTGCTATAAAAGTAAATGAAAAAGTATTCTTTTGAATTTTCTCTTTTCTTTCTTATATTTTATATTGTTAAACGTTTTTATTTCATGTAAAAGACAATATTAGTCAGAAAAAACTAACAGTAAGTCACTTCTATCACTCAGATTTACACATATCATTAATTAAGGATCTATATTTAAAAGGAGAGAGTAATAACTTTTGAGTCCAGTTGTGATAGGCTGTGGGTTCCCACTTTCCCACTGGAGGGAATAAAATATTTAAGATTATCATTTCCTCGTTCTGGTAACGAGGCGGCGTTGAGTTACGACACTCATCACGCTATACCTCCAGAATTCGGCAGAAAAGGCACAGCGTGGCTTAACACTAGGTTCCCAGGTTCCCTCTACCTACCCAGCTTTGTACGGGATATAGCGTGAAGTTAAAATATATATCAAACGCAGTGCCACATTTATGTATAAGAGGCTTTTGAGCCCCCCCTAAAAGCCTTACACTATACCGAGAAAAGAATTCCAGCGTAGGTACTAGGTTCTAATAAAAGGGTATAGATTTTTCAATTGTGCTTTGAAAAAGGCTAATGTTATTTTAATAATTCATTTGCTTCTGGCAACTTATGCATTCATTGTTCTTTTACAATGCCCCCGTGATTGAGTAGTAGGTACCTCGTATTTAGCTTTGGAGTCGGAAGTTTTTCTTTTATTCTTGTTTTTAATATAAAAGAAATAACTAGTGCGAGGAAAGTCGCGGCGCAGGCGCACAAGCGTGTGGCTGTAAACGCGACAGGTTGTTGGTTCGATTCTCACTCGAGTATATGAAATATTTAATATTTTCATTTCCTTGGTATGGTATCGAGCCAATGCGCGGCGATTAGT
>DWQW01007231.1:0-15266 GCA_018249695.1 Heliconius erato demophoon | reverse complement strand
AAAACCTAGTTTATTTTTACTACCATATAGACAAAGCGGCAATTAATCGAACTCGTGTAGTCACGAATTAATTGACATACCATTTTAATATAATATCATTTGGTTTTATATTTTATTGTTTTCCCTAGTATAGCTATTAAATATTATAAATCATAGAAATCGTGTTAATAATTAATTATTAATTTATTACAATAACAATAATAATAATATGAAACGATCTAATATAACACAGGTCAACACGATTTTTGAGTCTGAGTTCTGTACCTCTGATTCTGATTACTTATGCCAAACTAAAGAAAGAAAAAATATTTTTATCTAATAAAGTTTGCTTTTGTAGATACCAGAACGAAATTTCAACATTTATGGAAAAGGTCTATTTTTCAATCTCAATCATATTTAAAATTAAAACAAGTTATGAATTATATATTTTAACTAGCGGACCCGGACGCGGCTTCGCCCGCTTAAGCTTTACGAATGCTTATAGATATATTTAGGAAATTGTTTTTGAAAATATCTAACTTTTTTAAATGAAAAAAAATATAAGTAGACGTAACCATAGTAAAATATTAATAAAAAACTAAACAAAACCAGCTACATTATTAATAATTTTGTCTCTGTCTGTCTTTCTATTTCCCCGAGCTAATATTCAGAATAACTGAACTAATTTTTATTGGACTTTCAGTGATCGATTTTACTGATTTACCCGGGAAAAATCTTTTTACTCGTTTTCCTTGCGCGCGTACATAGATACTATATGAAATAACTAAAGTCCTTTCTACGTTAAATATGATAAGTTTTGCGAGCAATATCAAATAAAATCCCAAAAAACTAAAACCACAATTTATTAAGTGTATAACAACGGTATAGATAACCATCCAACCGAGATAAAATTACCAACAATTCTCTCCTTAATACTTAAATAATATTATGCCGATGCCTCGCAGAGCCGCAACTTACACCACACCAAGAAATTAATGAAAATCTAACTAATCTACTACTCGAATAAGCGAAGAACCAAAGAAAAGTAGAAATTAATTATAAACAGCAAATAATTACATAACAATTAACAGTAGTTCGAAAATGAATCAAAATTTACAAAACCGTCAAAGTCATCTATCTACCTGTTCGCGTCGGTCATACTATGCCGCCCGAAGGCTAGGTCATTTCGAATCAGTGACATCTCCTCAATTATTTATTAGAATGTTATACAGTTAAGTAGATGAAATGCTAAAAGTGACTATTATATTCATTTTCATAAGGATCAATATCAAATTATAGAAAATACTTACAACAAAAACCCGATAAATATAAAGTAAATTAATTAAAATGGTTACTTGTTGTTACTGTGTTACTTTGCTCAAGCTTCAGAGATAAACATAGTATATGTATCGCGGACTTTTTTAAACACTATTTAAAGGACAATATTTTTGTTATACATTGTTTTTATGTATCTCATAAGGTTGAGTCGGCGCACGACATGTATGCGTTAAGCAAGCTCATTTTGGGTGACATTTGCTTATAACAACACATAAACTTTGCAAACCGTTGCTTAGCAACGGTCGGTTGTTATTAACATGGCGGAGTAAATTGCCTGTCAAATTAATAAATATTTTAATATATTAGTATATATCGACAATATTACAAATATGAGAAAAAAAAGTAACCTATGTTCATCCGAAGACCCTCAAGTATCACTGTATGAGTATTTTATTACAATTAAATTTGCGGTTTGGCCCTGATTGCGTAAAAGACAGACAGACAGACAGACAGACAGACAGACAGACAGAGTTACTTTCGAATTTATAATATAGGTATGGATTATAATACAACATGACATAGTAGATGTTGACCTATTTGAATGTAAACGTCATGGGTTCGACTCCCATACAAACAAAATAAATCTTTACACATCCCCGCTCTGGTAATTTGAGAAGCCGGAAAAAAAAAATCAGCCGGACACTGAAGAACTGAAGAACGGAGTGTTTAACAATAAGTTCTTTCTGTCTACACTTTTTAATAAATATATATCATATTTTTAAATAAAATAAACATATTTTATATAAACAGATCTATCAATACACTCACAGAAACTACAACTGCGAACGAAGTCGCGGTCTACAACTCATATATTTCGTTATAACTTGTATATTTACTATTAACTATTAATCACAATAGATGGATTACTACACGAACTAACACCGGTGAGTGGAAGCCATCAAGGTAGCCAGCAGATGGGTAGCAGGCGGCTCCGGCAACCACTCCACTCTCCGGAACGGCCTTCGTTTGTTACGTTCACGTTGATATGCACATCTCACAAAGATCTAGTCATTATGTTTCTTAATAATGATTTAAGTGACACCTAACGATTATATGTATAAATGTGAAATAAAATTGTTCGGAATTAAATGGATTTTTTTGCATTTTTAGGGTTCCGTTTCTCAAAAGAAAAATAAATGAAGCATTACGTGATTTCCTTTTGATTGACTTTGCTTTCCATCCCTCTGTTTGTCTATTCGTTAAATGAAAATTGTTACAAAAATATTTTTTGTTCTAATTTGTGGATTTTAGAATTGCACACATATACTAAATTGTTTAGAGCATATTTTTTGTTAGTACAATTTGTACTGTACTGGCCACGACAACCACCGAATGGTGTCACTACATCGTCAGTGTTTCAGAATAACATGACGGATATGAAATCAAACTGTAGTGCGCAATTCTATAGTCCAGGCCCGATACAGCAAAAACATTTGAATAAATAAATACACATTGGTCTTGACAGACAGACAGCAAAGTGTCTAGATAGACTAAACAGACACCTAGTGGTTCAGATATTTTCTTTCAAGCAAAAACTCTAAAAATAGAACAATGCAACTATAATGTGTTGATAAGGATGACGATTACAAATATATTTGTTTTTTAGGAAACCTACAAACAAATATTGAAACGCCAATATAAATAGAATATATTTTGCTTGTCTTAATATCATCATCCATATACCGACTTCTATAGTTTAAAGCAAGATTTCATTACAGAACGGAAAATGTTCAAAGTATTTCTAAAAACATCATTGCGCTACTGGTACGAGTTAGTCCTAAATATTTTCTTATATCATTCCTAAATAGAAATAAATATTTTCTTGAAAATATCAAGTTAGAACGTACGTAGATAGCATAATCAAAAATCAAAATTTAAAAAATTATCTATTCAATTAAATCATTTTTACAGCACTTTTGAACTCAAAGCTAAATAAAAATGTCAGTAATGTCAGTCCTACAGAAAGCTACTATTAATAATATTTTCGAAAAAAAAAACCTACTTTAGACCATAGTATACAAAACAGAACTAATTAAACCTTAAGGCTCGAATCGAATGATATAAATTTTATATATTTCCAAACCCGGTAACTTTCCTTAAAATGTTTGTATAGCATATAGTATAGTATAAGAAATTCTGTCAGTACGATGTCGCAAGACCGCCGGCGGCAAGGCAGCGTGGCGGTCATATATAAAATACTTAAAATTAAACATATATAAATCATATTATACAAGTTTGAGTTTTTTTTTTCATTTTTTCGTCAATATATCAATTTCAATATAAATCTGAAGGAACCTAACATATCAAAGCAAGCTGTTATTTTCTTTAATTTTTAAACAATATCTTTAACGGTTCACAATTTTTTCATATAACAATCAGGATATTAAACCTCTAACTCCTCTAAATAGACCATCTTGCAGTGAAACAGTCTGACTGTAAACGAAACGGCTGTGGGTTCAATTCCAGCTTCGGACACGATTATATTTATATTATTTTCTTTATCCCGCTCTGGTAAACACAACTTAACGAGCAATGTCTTGAAAATTGGACGGAAAGTGGGGAACAGAGTGTCTTAACACCAAGTTCCTTGTATCTACCCTGCTATATAGTAAAAAGTGAAGTACCACTTAATTTTACCAGTAAATCAAATAGCATAGTAGAGGCCAGTCGTGGCGCAGGGGCACAAAGGGTGACTGTAAAACCGACTGGTTGTGGGTTCGATCCCCACTCGAGGAGATAAAATATTTACTTATATTTATATTTTCATTTCTTCGCTCTGGTGTCGAGCCTAAGCACATAGTTTAGTTCCGCCACTCAACACGCAATGCCTCCAGAACTCGGCGGAAAGTGGACAACGTTGTGTCTTAACACTAGGTTCCCTCTGCCTACCCTGCTGTCTGCGGAATAAAGCGTGAAGCTGATTTAAATCAAATAGTGATAAATTCTAATATTACGTACGAACTTAACATAAATTCCTCTATAGTCTACACCAAATACTCTTGTCTGGCGCAAGTGCCCGCGGCAAGGCAGTTGCTATCTCCACCAGTTGTGAATTCATTTGAAAGTAACAGTAGCTAAATGTTAATTCTTGTAAAATTAAAGTAGAATGCAGTCCTTTAAAATATCTTAATGAAAAAGGTAGAAGATTAAAATAAATGAAGAAAGAAATTTCAATTAACGTTAGAATTAAATAATTATATATTTTATTAATTATAAAAAGCATATTGCACAACAGGTTGCCTAATACCTACTATATCTTTTTTTGTTATAGTTTCACGCTGTATCTTGTAGCAGAGTAGGGAACGGGAACCTGAGAACCTCGTTACTT
The DNA here is from genome assembly GCA_018249695.1 of Heliconius erato demophoon. Classification (NCBI taxonomy): domain Eukaryota; kingdom Metazoa; phylum Arthropoda; class Insecta; order Lepidoptera; family Nymphalidae; genus Heliconius; species Heliconius erato. The sequence goes on along the minus strand of DWQW01007231.1, from coordinate 10,621 downwards.
GAACGATGAAATTAAAATATTTAATGTTTCAATCCTTCGAGTGCGAATTGAACCAACAAACGTTGCACCTGCATCTGCGCCACGTGGGCTCTTCAATATTTTTTAAATTAAATTAATTATTAATTGAATACCGTAAATAAGCTTAACATTTTATTACAACAACTAAATGTTAAATATAATACATTATATTAATAACTGTTAATTAATATTAATTAATTAATAGTGTCCATCCCAGAAATTTTCTAAAAATTATTTTTTCCGAAAAATTTAACAAAAAAAATGATACACTAACATATATATAACTTTTCTCCGAATTTTCTAGATATTGCGTGTTAACTAGCAGAACTGAACGCCGGCCTTTGTCTTGTTACCAAAGCGAGAAAATAAAAAAGAAATATATTAAACAATTCATTTCCCAAAGTACTAAACGAACCTACAACCGCGTTCACACATTATGCCACTGCGCCAGAACGGCCATAATATTTTTAATCTATTATAATTTTATAAGGCACGATAATACAGTCATTATTATAATAGGTTTGTATTAGTCATCCATTTAGGAGTCCGCCTATTCGATTAGACACCCACACTAAATCATATTTGTAAGTAATAGAACTGGCGCCATCAGACTTGAGCAAGTCTACTAGCCTGTAAGAACCGTTATTTTTTGAGTATATAAAAATGTATATATTTTGTAAGTACATAGCTTTTTTTGTATCTATAAATGGTTAATGTTGCCTTAATTTTTAAATTTAAGTATACCTTATATGTAGGCAGAGGGAATCTGCAAACTAAGTGTTAAGACACTCCATTTCCATTAAGACACCTCTATAACCCACTTTACACCGAGTTCTGGGAGTCGAACCCAACCTGTCGTGTTTACAGTCACGCGCGTGCACCATAACTAGCCTCATATCTACAAATGCATATTACACATAATACGTACACATTTAAAAAAAAATCATATACCAGAAAACATGAAAAAATACATTATATTTAACTAAATTCCTCAAAAAATAAACTAAAGCTAATTTATGGTCTTCGCAATAGTGGTCAAAATCATCTAACTGGTCGACCATTGCCCAACCGACCACCGACCACCGACCACCACCACAGAATGTTTCTGCATTCGCTAGTGAATGTAGTTCAAGATCGGGATTTAGCAACCGCGTTTTGCATATCGAAATACAACTAACATATGCACTGTCCCACGCTCTTATTATAACTGAGTAAAGTCTAATTTTGCCCAAATAAACTGCTAATGTGAAGTGTAAGTGAATATTTGGTTTGTAAAAAATTTTTTTTGTTTTTATTAAATTTGGCCTTTAAATCAAGGGAAGAGAATTTAAAATTGCGTGAAGATATTTGGGAGATTTTTTTTTTCGTTTTAGTACAGTTTTAGTATCGATATCATGATTAAGTAGCGGATAAAAGCGATCAGAACAATTTGTGCTCAATCAAATATATCGCACAGTGAATGGAGAGTATAAAGAATAATTATAGAATTGCCAAATATATTTTTTTTCAACTTCACGCTGTATCCTGCATATAGAGGGTAGGCAGAGGAAGCGTAGTGTCAAAACACTCCGTTCCCCATTTTCCGTCGAATTCTAAATCCATTGCATGTTGAGTGGCGGAACTTGAAGCTGCACTTGTCTCGATGCTAGAGTGAAGAAATATTATGTATTTCATTTCCTCGAGTGGTAATCGAACCCACAACCTGTCGAGTGTACAGTCACACCTCGTGCCGCTGCGCCACGACTGGCCTCACTAATAATAAGATCTTGAATAGAATTGTTATTTGTTCTTTATTTACAATTTATAAAGCTTCAAATGATAAAGTATGTTTGATTGGTAATGCTGATCGGATATTTCTATGTGTTAACACGGTAGTGAGACCGTCGTCGATGCGCAGTGCACAAGTGTGTAATTGTAACGCGACGGTTGTGGGTTCGATTCGCTTTCGAGAGCATGGATAGTCATTTATTTATATCGGCGGCGTACCGGCGTTGAGTTCCGCCTCTCAAAAATTCGGCGGAAAGTAGGAAACTCAAAATCTTAACACAAGGTTCTCCCTGCCTACCCTGCTACATGCGGGATACAACGTGAAACTGTAAAAAAGTAAGAACAGTATAACAAAAAAAAACCACCTTCATACAACACTAAATTGATGTAATATGGCGTTAAATGAAGATGATGAAAGGCTCCATAGCTCTAATTTTTGTAAGTAAGCAAGTCTTGTATATATAAAATCAAGATTTTTTTTATAATATCATGACAAATTTGTTCGTGAAGAGTTAAATTTGATTCACAGTTGAAAAGATATGTATGTGTGTATATAGAAAGTTAATGCGAAGTTTTCTTTTATTTTGCCTCCACGAAATAATATAGGAGATTAATTTATAAATTGTCAATTTTTAAGGTTTAAAGGGGTGTTTGAACATGTGGTGTGTCCCCACCACATTTTTTACCACTGTAGAAACAAATGTCTCGCAAAGTATTTCATGTTTAATGTTCTCTCACAGTATTGGCTTAATCAAAAAATAATCTTAGAAACCTACATAGTATTTAAAAAGATCTCGTATGTTTCTTTCATCCCTCAGCTAAATGTGACCTTTAATAATTTTATTTTTCAGAATCATACTACATCATTTTGTAGCGGTTTATAAAACACACCTACCATCCAAATTTCAACCATATAGTACCCATAGTTTCCGAGTAAAATGACTGTAACATACGAACAGACAGACAAACTTTATTTAATTTGTTAAAAATTTACTCTTACAAGATACGAAATTAGACAATACATTATTATAAAACACAGGAAAAAAACAATAAAACCTATATGCACTAATACAGAATGGCAATCCAAGTCGTGATGTAAACGCAGAACAAAGCTCTCATTACCATCATTATTGCTATTATAACCACGCGTGCCGACAGCACTGACCCACTTGGCAAGTAATTGAAAACGTTTAAACGCTTTTTACAATGGTAAATTTCGTGTCCACAATGAAGACATAACGTGTGGACTGTGGACAGTTAAATTATATGTTATTTGTGTTGTTGACTTAAATTGTTGTTTTTGGATGACGCTACTGTTGTAGGCCAGTCGTGGCGCAGCGGCACGAGGTGTGACTGTAAAACCGACTGGTTGTGGGTTCGAACCCCACTCGAGGAGATGAAATATTTACTTAAATTTATATTTCCATTTCTTCGCTCTGGTGTCGAGGTTAAGCGCGGCGTTGAGTTCTGCCACTCAACACGCAATGCCTCCAGAATTCGGCAGAAAGTGGGGAACGGAGTGTCTTAATACTAGGTTCCCTCTGCCTACCCTGCTGTGTGCGGTATACAGCGTGAAGCTACTGTTGTAGTGTTGATTGTATGATGTTGCAGAATGATATTACGATGTGAAATGTAAAATGTTCTGGAGCTGGTAAAATTAATATACTTTTAATAGATACTTATTAAGAAATGTACGTTATTAACGTTCGAACGTATGGCTTAGTGGTCAGGGCGCCTGGCCGGTTTCCAGGAGGCGCGGGTTCCAGGAGTCCCATTACTTTCAAATTTTTATACGTTTTGTAAATAAGTATTTTTCTTTCCTAAGTGTGGAATAACACTTTAAAAATGTAAAAAATATTTAATATACATTTTTTATATTTTTTTTATAAAACAACACGATGTCAATGATCTAAATTATGCTTTAAAATACCAATCAATCTTTGTAAAAATTAAACGTCCATCTGACATTGAGAAGGATATTTCTAGCTCTCTGTAACCCAGGTCCCACGCTATCAGTAATTTTTACTACGAGATTGACATTATCTTACTTCTAAGCAACAATTTAATTACGAAAACTTCTCAAAATAAAGCTCGGACGAATAATCTGTGGTAATTTTTAATCAAATAAATCTGAACAAGCGCGAGTCGGGTTCACCCCTTGAAGGTTCCTTACAGACATTGGACGTCTCGAGGTTTTTCTGAAATTCAAGCTTGGTTTAGCCAGTGCCCTTCCATCTGATACCTCACTAGTGGCTTTAATACCAAATTCTGCCCACTTTTTAAGACTATTTTTAATTTTTAGGATTTAACCATAAATCTATATAGTTTTTAGATTTTTTCCTGAGCTAGTACTACATGAAGATCCTAGGTATCAAATTTCATAATTCTAGGTTAACCGGAAGTACCTAATGAATTTTGATTCCTTTTACAGTGTCGAAATACGCATTTTTTGCGATATAAACATCCATATATTTTTTTAAGTAAATGTAGAAATATGATTTTTTCAGAAAATCAAGGGACCATAGATATATGATATGAATTTCAACTCGATATCTCTGAGATAAGAAGACAGACAGACAGACGAGCGGACAACAAAGTGATCTTATAAGAGTTCCTTTTTTTCTTAAAAAATACGGATCCCTAAAATATACTATAGTTTGTGTGATTTTTTTTACAAATAAATTTAACAAAATTTACTGTAAGCTACTTTACACTGTGCTTTTAATATTTCCGGATCCATCCCTCAAGCACAGCGTCGTTCCTCCTTGCCTTCGTCTGACATTAAGCTATCACTTTCTTCGTCATTCCATCAACCTTTATAAACCATGAAGGTATATGAAGAAAAATGTGAAATTAATTCAATCAGGATTGTGGGCTTGCCTATGATGGCGAAAACGGTGAAATTTTCACATTTTTCACCATTTTCTATTAAAAACTCTACTTTTAAGAAACATGCAATACTAAATCGAAACATTAGCTAAAAAAAATTAAATGTCAAAGTAAATATTAACTACTAAGCTAAGGCTAAATATTATAAAAAAATGTAAAACTATTAACAGAACGAATCTTCAAATAAATATTAACTTCAAGATTACATTTAAATAATAATTTAAATAATATATAGAGATATGTAATATATTCAAGTATATACTTTAGTGTTTGACTGACACACTCCACTTAACTATATAATAGTCGTGACATTTAAAACGTTGCTATTTGAAAATGCAAATAAAATACAAAATCAATGGCCACCTTGAAATCTCACAATCGATAGTCGCTAGCGAGCGCGTTAAGTTTGTAGACAATGCTTAGAATCTTCTTCAATGCCTAGAATTCTTGCATTATCGACCATGTTTAATAATATAATATAAAATAAATAAATCAGCTTCACGCTGTATCCCGCACACAGCAGGATAGGCAAAGGGAACCTAGTGTTAAGACACTCCGTTCCCCACTTTCTGCCGAATTCTAGAGGCATTGGGTGTTGAGTAATAATAATATAATATGTAGTCATATTAATGATTTTAAGTATATATATTTTTTTGAGGCCAGTCGAGACGCTGGGGAACAAATCTGTGACAGTGAACGCCACGGTTGTGAGTTCGATTTGCACTCGAATAAATAAAACAATAGTATTTTTATTTCGTCGTTCTAGTAACGAGGCAAAGCGCGGCGTTGAATTGTGTCACTCTTTAGCAATGCTTCCGGAATTCAGCGGAAAATAACACTAGGTTCCCATGTTCCTTCTGCCTACCCGTTGTTATGTTTGGAGTAAAGAGTGAAATCTAAAAATATGTTGCGTACATATGTTGGTAATTTATAAATAATTACCACCGTGGTTCTGATTCTAAACGTGATGTTTGTGGGTTCAATTAATTGTCTTTGTTTCCCCGCACTGTTAAGACAAAGTGCTGCGTTGAGTTACGCCATTCAATACGCAGTGTGTCAGGCGAAAGGTGAAGAACGAAGTGTCTTGTCACAAGTTTCTCTATGCTTCTTTGCCTCATGCGGGATACAGAGTGAAACTTAAAATATAATCTTCTGACTTCTTCAATTTACTAATTCAGTAATCGATTTTCAATTACGAAAATGTATATTACAAAATCGATTCACGTTATTGATGTAGTAGCTAAGGTCACAAAGCTAAATTTGGCAAAGTCATCGGTTTGTTACTTTATTTTATCTTAAATTTCTATATATTTACGACATATATAGTGTTTTATAATGTAATTTGGAAAGAATTAATAATATAATGTTATAGATAATTATCTATAAATAATGAGGCTAGTCGGGGCGCAGTGGCACAAAGAGTAATTGTAAAACCGACTGGTTGTGGGTTCGATCCCCATTCGAGGAGATGAATTTACTTAAAATTTATATTTCCATTTCTTCGCTCTGGTGTGGAGGCAAGGCGTGGCGTTGAGTTCTGCCACTCAACATGCAATGCCTCTAGAATCCGGCAGAGAGTGGGGAACGGAGTGTCTTAACGCTCTGCCTACCCTGCTGTGTGCGGAATATAGCGCGAAGCTGAATAAAAATGAAGCCATCGGGATGCAGCGGGACAACGTCCGACTGTTAACACTATGGTTGTAGGTTCGATATCACTTCCAACCAATTATGTTCAGGTTCCCAGGTTACCTCTATCTACCCTGCCATTTGCACTTAAAAAGCAAGACCCGGAGTTCCACTCAATACACAATGACTCGAATTCAAGTGGAAAACGGAGTGTAAAGCCTTTTTTATACAGTGTCTTAAGTTTACTTATTATAAAAGAAAACAATATTTAATATATACATATATATTTTATTACATGCCATTGGAAAATGCCAACATTTTTTTAAAATGCAAAAATTATAAGAAAACATAAACGACTACAACGTAATCTAATAACTAACTATAATACCAAGAACTATTTAAACATGTAAAATTTACATATAATATATATAAAGGAAATGATAATTCTTTTGCATATATATTTTTTTGTATACTTGTGCGTTTTTGTATGTTTCCTCATACTGTTAATACCTTTTATATTATTATATATTAAACACAATCTAAATTTATTCTAAATTCTAATTACATTAAATTATCTAATAAAAAAAATGTGTTTTTAAATAAAATATATCCAGTCCAGCTTGATAATAAACATAAGTTAAATTTACAACGACTTATACAGTTATTCTTGCGCCTTGCGTTGCTTATAAGTTGATTACTTGATAAGTAAAATTATATATAAAAGCCAGCTATGTCCAACCCAAAGAATAAAATACAATAATTTAATTTGTGTGAGACTGTAAACGGTAATTGTGGATTCGATCTCCACTCGAGGAAATCAAATATTTACTAAAATTTATAATTCCATTTCTTCACTCTGGTGTCGAGGCATATCGCGGCGTTAAATTCCGCCACTCAACACACAATGTCTCCAGAATTCGGCGGAAAATGCAGCTCTGCCTCTCTGCTGTGTGCCGAATACAGCGTGAAACTGATTTATTTGTGTTTTTTTTAACTAAGCCTCATTTTACACAGTCACAGTTACACTACACAAACAACATTTTCATATAAATTCTTATTCTATTATGTTTTGAATAAATATAAATAGCTGATTTGGTTCTATTTTTTTTTTTTTAATATATATATGTAACTGAGCATTATTTCGACTATTTTTGATTTAATTAAATAAAGAGAGATTTAAGAAAGAAGTAAATACTTTTCTTATTTGTAAGACCTAATCCAAAGTATTCAGATTCTACTCGCTAACCCTTATATGTACAGTGCGTTAGCTAGTCATGGCCGTTTATCCCTATTAACATATTTTCCTTAAATTTTGATTAGATCCATCGTAGCGCATTTTAGAAGCTACGGTGTCGCAACGTACGGTGTAGTACAAGCGATTTTAACGGGTTCAATTCCCATATGAAGATATTTAAAATGAAAATGCTTAAAATGTTTTAATATACTAGGTCGCACAAAATAAAAAGTCTATTACAATATAGTAGATAATATGTTCTAGACGGGTGGAGAGTGGAGAAAAAATCAAATTAAAAAAAAAAAAATAGCTTTACGCTGTATCCCGCACGCAGCAGGGTAGGCAGAGGGAACCTAATGTTAAGACACTCCGGTCCCCACTTTCTGCCGAATTTTGGAGACATTGCATGTTGAGTGGCAGAACTCAACGCCGCGCTTTGCCTCGACACCAGAGCGAAGAAATGGAAGTAAATATTTCATCCCCTCGAGTGGGGATCGAACCAACAACCAGTCGATTACAGTCACACTTTGTGCCCCTGCGCCACGACTGGCCTCATGTTTAAAATGTTTTCATTTACTAGGTCTCACAAAATAAAAAGTCTATTACAATATAGTAGATAATATGTTCTAGACGGGTGGAAAGTGGAGAAAGGTTTTAATATTACGTTTTTGGCTCCTCTGATAAATACGAAAGACGCACGAAGACAAAAAAAGAGGACGGTAATTTTAATCAGTTATTTTTTTTAAATCTTTTTAGGCGGTCGTGGGGCAACGGCATTTTATCTGCGTGTAAACGTGAAGGTTGTGGATTTGATTCCTACGAGAGGTTTTCTCTTTTTTACTCTGTTAGAAGACGACGCGTTATGTCTCGAAAATTGGTCGAATATTGGGGAACAGAGTGTCTTAATATAAGGTTACCTCTGCCTATTCTGTTTTAAGCGAGATACAGAGGAAAGTAAATTAAACCTTTTTTTTCAGCTTCACGCTGTATCCCGCGCTCAGCGAGGCAGTCGAAGTAACTTAGTGATAAGACACTCCGTTCCCTATAACTCGAGCTTTTATCCGAAACCAAATAGAAAAAAACACTTGTAACACAGTATAAATATGCATAAATGAACTGTCACTCATCTTATTGTCGTGACTAAGTATATGACGCCACTCATTATATTAATATTCCATACAAAGCAACAGGAACTTTGTAAAAATAATACAAAGAGACCGTAGCGGCGCAGTGGTACAAGCGTATGACTGTAAACGCGACGGTTGTGGGTTCGATTCCTAGTCACGATAATAAATTATTTAGTATTTTCATATACAACAAAACAAAGCGCGGCGTTCAGTTCGACCACTCAACACGCAAAGTCTCGAATAATTCGGAGAAAAATGGGGACCGAAATGTTTTAGCACTAGGTTTAATCTGCCTATCCCGCTATAAACGAGATACAGCGTGAAACTAAAAAAAAACGCTAGCTAGAACCTTACAATATCAACAATATTTATCCAAGCATCGATACACATTACGTACGTTCTTATCGAGTATTCTTCATTTGATTGACATTAAGTGTGGGTTCACTAAGCGTAATCACTTGTTTGGACAGGTCTAGATTGTTAGCACTTTACTATTCAATATAATATTTTATTTTATTTTTTTTAATATCTAAGTATTGACTTTGATTCAAGGGCAAAAAGGATGTTCTGTGAAATAATTACTAATTTAAAAAAGAAAAAAGCCAAAACTAAAGCTACAGTTACACATGCTCAGTACAAGCACGAAAGCATGCTATTATTGAGCAATTGCTCATAGTAGCATATGTGTCAAACAATTGCTAATAATGAGCATGCTAATATAGAGCTTGCTCGACAATTGACACCCGTATGATTTTTAGGCATGCTACCTGTAGCGTGGGGGGAAGGAGGCGGGCTTTCAGCGCATGCAAAAATGGTCCTCTGGGATGACGAAAATAGTCTAAAATTTGTGATTTCATATCAAAACAATGAGTGCCTATGCCTTATTCCTTTTTATTTTCTTTCTTGATAAAAGTTTTGGATTATTGCAATCAAACTGATGATTTTATTCAATTCTGTATAGAGGGCCACAGAGTAGTTGATTTTCCATGTTTCACCACCTGCGCTGCAACACTGGCAGAGAAATTGATAGAATATCGAGTATCGTAGTTCGAGTATCGTAGTAGTAGTTTTAAGCGCGTTAAAGAGCATGTGTGTTCTATTATTTGCTTTGAGCAAGCTTATGTCCAAAAATTATTAAAAAGAATGCCAAATGAAAGCAAAAGTGTCAATTTGAATAGCACTCTCGTTTCATGCTAATAAGCATACCATTTATTGCGCTTGTGTAACTGTAGCTTTAGGCTTGGCTGGTCAAACAAAATATATTTTTTAGCTTCACTCTGTATCCCGCACATAGCGGAGAGACCCTGAGAACCTAGTGTTAAGACTTAATACACTCCGTTCCCATTAAGACACTTCCGTTCCCACTTTCCGCCAAATTCTGAATGCGTTGCGTGTTGAACAGCCGCACCGCTTTGCCTATTTACGAAATCGAGGAACTGAAAATATTATATATTTAATTTTCCTGAGTGGAAATCGAACCCATAACCTAGCGTTGCATCACGGCTACATTTGACTTCTAGCATTGTGTGGTATGCGCTAAGAAATCAGATATATTTATTTATTTATTTATTTGAAGAAACATATAGTTTATTCAATATTATAGCCTAAAAAGTAGGAGCATTTTAATATTTTTCTCCTTAATAAGTTTGAGATTACCCAATTATTTATATTAAGACCTTTGCTAGGATTTTTTTTAATAACAAAAAGAAGAGAAAAAATATAATATCACAAAAAATAACTTTATATCAATTAAAAAGATAAGGAAACAAAGGATTCTGTGCAACAATTACAAGTAATAGAGATAAACATCAGTGTTTCCAGTAGTTCTACCAAATGAGATACAATCTCGTATATTTCGTAACATTATAACTAATTCGTTGTATTCTTTTTGGTAAATAGAGTGTGATGATTTTGTTACGATATTATTAATTATTATATAGAATATAATATATTTTTAATA
>DWQW01007230.1:0-15267 GCA_018249695.1 Heliconius erato demophoon | reverse complement strand
ATGAAGTTACACACTGTTGAAATCTTTAATGAAAGAGTTGATACCTTTCGTACTTTGTATCGAATTATACCCCATGAGGTGCCTATCTTCTAGCGTATTACGTTATGACTACTTCATAAAGCTGATTAATTGCTACGATTTCGCAATGGCATAGTAATAATTGCTTTTGCTTAATTACACGACATGTAAAAAACTCGACAGGTTGTGGGTTCGATTTCCGCTCGAGGTAATTAAATATTTTATATTTTCATTTCTTTGATCTGGTGTCTAGGTGGCGTTGAATTCGGCGAAAAATTGGAAGTGGAGAATCTTAACACTTTGCCTCCTCTGCCTAGCCTACTATATGCGGGATACAGCATGAAGCTGAAAAAAATCTAATAAAATAATAAATTTTAAAATTACTTTTCACATATACCTAATTACAAATAAATTTTATAATAGTGCCAATTACAGTCCTCTTCAATTAAGCGCAATATACTATAAATCGATGAACAAATGCGGCTATTACTCTAAGCACTGTTTTGCATAATTAAAATATAATCCCTTAACCGTAAACTTCAAGCGATATGGAAATTATTAAATTAGTTTTATGCTTCAATATTTTCTCTAATGGTTTTTAATAAGCGTGTTTCAGAGTAGTCTTTTATATCGATGTAAAGCAAAAACCTGCATAAACTTTTTAAGGTTTATGTTTACGTCTAAATATCAGAAATCAATAAAAACTGGATTGGCTATAACCGTGGCAGAATCTATTAGATAGGTGCAAATTATATAGATTTAGCAAATTTTTTATGGTTTTCTATTTTAAGCTTATTTTCACTCTCCATACAAGATGTATGGAGAGTGAAAATAAGCTAGCTAAATTTAGATGCTAAAATTGTATTCAAATGAGAAAACTATTTAGTAGGGACATAATTAAGCGATGCCCTTTAAACAAAACATTGGCACTCCTTGCCAATATACCGCACTTATCTGGTTACAAAATCGACTGCAGCCTTCAAGGCGAGCGCTCACGAAGGGAAACTTAAAACCTCATAATTTAAAGAGCTCCGTTTTCACAACTGCCGGATACAATAGCAAAGTTTTAAAATACCATTTCTTACTGACAACCGATTCCCGGCTCTCGCAGGAAATGAGCGAGAGCTGCTAGTGCTGAAAACTGTGAATGATTTCAACAAACGTCGAGACTCTAATGTAACTTTTGTTTTCAGTCAAATTTTGGTTTGGACATTATTTTCAGTAATGATCTTTTGTTGTTTCAGTGAAAAGGAAAGTATATTAATATAAGATTTTTTAAAAAAAAAGCCCGAATATCAAACCAGTCATGTACACGTAACAAAGTTACAAATCAGTATGGTGGTCCATCAGAGAGATGTAACAAATTCAGATTATAATGAAATATACAAGATAATCGTATATTGTAAACATCCGAAAACCAACAAAAAAAATATTTTAAGTCCTTTGATTTTCACGATTATTACACATTTTAAATGAAACTATTTTAACCGGATGCGATTAGCATATATTTGGTCCCAAAAATAGTTTCAATTAAAAAATATATTTTATCTGTGCCTAACTTACATTATAAACAATAAGGTTAATTGGAGTCAAAAGTCAATTTTAAAATCATAATTAAGATTATACGTTTCTTGCCAGACGCTTTGCATATTATTTGATTAGTGAATGTACGTTTAAGGCAACTCACCGGTCACCCATAGCCTCTCACTGGTGTAAATGTCATCCTATACCCATACCATGGCTGGGCGTGTTTCATTCCAACAGGTTACTGTTTTACTTGCCGATATCGGTGAAGAATAGATTCATGTGAATAAATTTGGTGCCTTATTTTAAAAATGTACCTTAAAATTATTTTTATTTATTACCATTACCATTATAACAGTAGAGGTTAATTCTTATAATATCTTGATTAATTTAATTAATAGGAAGCCAATATAATATATAGTGTATTTTATTTATCTAACATAACTGAGTATAGAAAATTTCATTATACATTATAATGGGGTTAATGTGAAAACAGTGTGACAGTACTTAATTTTTTTCATGACATTTTGCCTAACAAATGAACTATTACGTAGTAGAGTCTAATATCGTTTTTTAGCCAGAACAGGAAAATATTTTACTTCACGTTGTATTCCGCTCACAGGGTTCCGAACTTAGTGTCTAGACACTCCGTTCCGGTTGAAAGATGGAAATATACTTAGATTATAACATAAATAATATACATATATTTTGGTAAACCTTTTTAGTGTGGCGTTTGAATAGATTATTATGAATGAATTAGGCACATTAGTTCAAATATGGTACATTATATAAAAAATATCTTATTAATGTATTATGTGTTTAGCAAGTCTTACAAGGTAGCTTAAAGGTTACAAAATTGGTTATCTAATGAGGCGCATCGCCTACTCCATTTCCTTCCATTGTTGATTGTTTCTATAAGTATTTTGAAGTGACATATCAATATATTCGCAAAATAATATTATTGGTAATATAAAAAAAGATATTAATGTGTAAAAGAAGGATTTATATAATATTTATTTACTTAAAAAATAAGAGAGAATGAGTAATAAAATTATGATTTATGAACGATTCATATGGTATGAGAGGCAACGTTGACCTTCGAAAATATAGTATTGATGAAACTGGGGGAATGTGACGTAAAAATCATAGGAATCCTTCAAAGGGTATTAAGAGGTGGATGGCAATGGACAAGGCAAAAGGAGCATTTGGACCGTAGTGTTTGTCGTAAGAAGAGAAGGAGCCGGGTGGGCCTTGCTTACCCCACAATAGTCTGGTGCCCACTCCAGAAATTTTACTTATAACAAAATTTGCCCCAAAAATAAAACAAAAACAACACTTACACGAACATATCGCTTCAAAGCTAAAATTAATTATTATGAATGAATTACGCACATGTATCATATAGATACGCTAATCGCGCCATAGGGACGAAGCATGAAGCTAGCAAAAATGTAACAGTAAGACATAAACCCACAATCACGAAAAGCTATAAGAACGAAACGATAAACTTTCACGGTGCCATTTTGTTAACAACAGATTGTAATAATATTAAGAACGCCCCAAATTTCCTACTATAAATTATGATGTGTATATTTTACGGGACAATTTTAGGGCAAATGGAATGTAACACGAGTTGTAACTGTGAGCCATGATGGCTGCCGTTGATACCAAAAGCAGATGTTTTATTTTTGTGTGTCCCTCGCCTATATATGTTTTACGACCAAAACCGCTCACAGGAAGATATAATTAATAAAATAACATTAACAGGTCGTTTGTTATACATGCTTTAGCGGAAACTCGGTTTGGAATTATGTTGATTATTATTTGTTTACGGCCGCGTATTGTAAGAATAAGATAAAAGTTTACCTATTTATAATATTAAGTTATTAAATTAAAATAATGTTTCATAATTATTATTTGAAATTACAGTTTAAGTAAGCATTTCACTAAAGATATGAAGAAATGGTAGAACTGTAAAGTTAAGCCGATTATTACATGGAATAATATATATATGTTTTTTATAAAAGTAAATTCCCCTTAAACTATCGATGACATGTATTAAATTATAGATTTTATGGTCACTTAATTAAAATTATTTTCTTCTTCAATTTTTTTAGAAAAGCTCTAAGGTATTTTAATATTTTCATGTTGTATGTTACTATAGTAACCTTGTATGTATTGTACTAGTACAGTATGTTTATAGAAGTCATACCTAAAGGGCAAAGCAGAAGGTAACTGTCAAAATCATTATATTTATTACACTATGTAAATTATTATATCTTTAATTTATACAGATAACTTATAGTAAACAAAATCAAAGTCTATAGAGATTGGAAGTAGCATCTGTGGTATTCAAATTTATTGTGGACTTCGTAAGTTTCATAAGTTATACGAGTACCTGCAGCATTATAAATTAGTAATATCTAAGAACAACCGTAAATATTGAGTACCCAACTCTCATGTAATGTTTTTGAAACAATATGCAGTAATATAAATAAGTATTTTCGTAAAATAAGCACTTACTGAATGAGAGTCAGCTAGTCTTTTTTCAATTACTTTAAATGCTAATAAATATTTTTAATGCATGTTAACAGTTGTACATCCAGATGTAAATTTATGCTTAAATGCTTTAAAGTGGAGAGCGACGTGATTACTTTACTTTCAAATATAAAAAAGTTCGGGAATGTCTTTCCCGAACTTTGTGTGTTAAACAAAATATTAAAAAAAATGTTAATATTGAATTAAATTGATTTATCTATAGATATATCTATTCTAATATAATAAAACGGAAGAGTTTATTTGTTTGTTTAAACGCTCAGATCTCTGGAACCATTGATAGGATTAACTTTTTTTTGTTTTATATAAAAGTTACATTCATATAACAACATTGCGGTATAATTCTTATTTAACCTTATAATAACGATATAATAATAATAATTAGGAACGTCATCGTATTACTTTAACCGCGTGCGCTGCAGAAATTGTTAAATATATTGAAGTACATACAAAGATATTCAATTTAGATAGCTCTAAAAAAAGTATCTATCTTTTATAAATGAGTCGTAATAAGGCATTTTGTGATAAAAAATAATTGAATATTCCAAGGTGAAGATATTTGACAGTTTTTTATTTCACGAAGATACTGAAACTTACGAGTGAAAGTTATTCCATCCATTAATAACATTTTTTTAAGAAGATAAGCTTTGGCTTTTATAGCATGTAAATTGGACGTATATTTTTTGAGAAAATGTGAAATTAAAATAATTCAATGCCCTGTTTACGGCCGCAAGCCTAGGCTCGAATCCCGCAGGGGGTGCACTTGCCGCAAATGACTTGCTCTCAAGCAGACACCTAGTGCTTGCACTTTCTAAGAATTATGAAAAATTATTGAGAGCATCGATTATATAAACTGTTGGCAAATGTAGTATAATAAAAGAATTATAGGTAGTACGCGGGTAAAGCCGCGAGTAGACCGCTAGTCTATTAATAAGTTGAAATTATGAAAATGTTCGTTATTTGTTCGTTCGTAAGGTGCTGTAACACTGCACAATAAAATATAGGGATAGCTACAAGTGGATTGCATATTTCTTCCATAATGCTATAAATGTGTAACTCGCATAGGGATTAAGTATTCGAATAGTTTCCTTTTCGAGTTTTATAGAACAATGTGACGCAAAAACTATAAAAAATTCTTTACAAAAATGTGGTCCAGACTTCAATTACCACTTTGGAATAACACACGCTTATTACATTAGACTTAAATGCTGTTCAACTAGTTTATACACAATAGTACGATACGTTTTGTAATGTCAGTATGCTTGATAATTTAATTTTATATAATATTATATTTTTAGCTTATATAAATTCACATTTTTTGTTTTATTCATTTGATGACTTGAATGAAAGAATTATTACTGATTCAAAAATATCCAAAAAGAACATTAACAACAAAACAAAAGGCTAGTCGTGGCGCAGCGGCACGAAGTGTGACTGTAAAACCGACAGGTTGTGGGTTCGATCCCCACTCGAAGAGATAAAATATTTACTTAAATTTATATTTCCATTTCTTCGCTCTGGTGTCGAGGTTAAGCGCGGCGTTTAGTTCTGCCACTCAACACGCAATGCCTCCAGAATTCGGCAGAAAGTGAGAAACGGAGTGTCTTAACACTAGGTTCCCTCTGCCTACTGTGCTGTGTGCTAGATACATCGTAAAAATATAACATTAACAACACATAATGTATATAGTCAATATTTGTACATAGGCAATTTAACTGCAAATACCAAATTGCAATTTATTTTTTTAGAAAATCTGTGTTCGGTATCTATGTTGTAATGTTTCTAGATCGTGAAATGTCAGTCGACCGAAACTTTTACAGGCATTTACATTTATTTATAACACTGTTTTTACTGGTTGTCTAACACTTTTGTCTCTATTTGCTATAGACTATTTATTTAAATTAAAATACTACTTTGGACATAAAAAAACTAATTACTTAGAGGTAAATTTGTTACTATAAAAACACAGAAAATGTCAACTGAGTTTTTGTACTCAGCTAAGAATAATTTCTAGATTTCTTTCGTTTTTCTAGAACAAAAAAGTCCTCTTTTCTGAACGAAACTATCTTAATTTCTTTCAGTGAAACTAACAATGGAGGAGATCAGAATACTCATAGCAATTCATAATAGGCATAGCAACTCAAGTGTGACTGTAAACAAGACAGGTTGTGGGTTCGATTACCACTGGAGGATTTTTTTCATTTCTTCGCTCTGGCATCGAGGCAAAGAGCGGCGTTGAGTTTCGTCACTCAACACGCAAATCCTCCAGAATTCAGAAGAAAATGGGGAACGAAGTGTCGTAATACGGCGTGAAACTAAACAAAAAAAAACTATGTATACGCAAGTGTGCATCAAATGCATGTGCTTATGAGTTCGATTACTTACATAAATGTGTATACAGTATTTTAAATAATTAATTGTAGCTTCAGCAACGCAACATCAGAATTCAGAAACTCTTAACCTGCAACAGTTTTTGTTAATGTTTAATATTTAATTTACATATTAAATATTTAATATCTAAATATAAGTATTTTATTAACACAGCAAACAAGTGTTTATATATGTAGGTATGAAATTCCAACAAAATACAGAAAATATACATTTAAAATTTAAATAGTACCGTCTGTGTATACAAATTTGTAAACTTTTAACCCTTCCTAGAAATTTATGCATTGAGTTGAGTGTGCGAGCAACTCTATTGTGGTAGTAACTGTGCTGTATTGTTTTAAAGAAACAATATGGACAGGTGGCAAGTACAAGTAACTAGAGAAGTAACGTAAAAGTACAGGAAGACACTATAATTCAACGAAATTCGTCCACTGTTGTTCTACTATAGAAAAATTGGACTTGTACTACTTAAGCAAGACAATTGATTAAAAATAAGCACTCATAACATAGCACTCAAGTATATTACAGCACTCCTTTTTTTCATTTTTTCGCTCTGATGCCGAGGCTAAGCGCGGCGTTGAGTTCCGCCACACAACACGCAATGCCCCCAGATTTCGACGGAGAGTGTCTTAAATCTAGGTTCCCTGTGCCTATCCTGCTATGTGCGGGATACAGCGTGAAGCTGATTTATTTTTAATATTGTTATCCAATTACATGAAGCTTAACAAGGTTCTAAGCATAATTAGAATATCCCTGCGGATGATGAACTTGTGCGATTTGCATTCGCGTCTATTTCAGTATCGTGAGATGTACGCGGCTACTGCAGTGTTTATAGAACACACGTCATTCTCGACTGAGAAAAGGCATTGACAGACTACTTCAATTATTTAGTTCACGTATAGGGAAGTATGTGTATTGCCATTGATATCTATATAGAAAGATGGTTAAAATATGTTATTTTTGGCGGTTTAGGCAAAGGGAACCTAGTGTTAAGACAACCCGTTTTCCAGTTTCCCGCATAATTTTCGAGACGCTGCGCTAGTCTTGTTATCAGAACGAAGAAGTGAAAATGAAAATATTAAAAAATCCTTTCCTTCGAGTGGAAATCGAACCCACAACCGTCGCGTTCACACCTTCGGTCGAAAGTAACATTATTGACTCAAACATTGATTAATACAATAATTAAATTGCACAAAGAATGAAAAACACAAGTTTGTCTTAACGTAAAACAATCAGTATATTTTAGAATAACACTAAATAACTAAAATTATCTTAAGTGAATAACATACGGCAGTAGATAATACTACAACTGGTGGTTTTATATATGCTGCTATTACTGAATAAGCATACGAACGCAATACACGTATTTAAGTCGATACATAAAAAGATTCTTAACTTAGAAAGATTTCACTACTAAGATTAGAATGTAGGCAGGTTAATGAGAATTTACCTCTGATAGTACAATTTATATTAATTTATATTGCAAAATTGATATTATTGTATAAAATATATGCTATTTATTTATTTTTTATGTATATATGTCTAATAAGTGAGTACCGAACTAATGATTTTTAAACATTTTTAAAGTGTTATTCCACACTTAGGAAAGAAAAGTACATACTTATTTAAAAAACGCGGGACTCGAACCCGCGCCTCCTGGAAACCGACCAGGTCGGTCGCTTTTCTAAATAAGTATTTTAGCGAACTAATGAGTTGATGATTTTCGTGTTTTATTATTACAAAGAGAATGAAAATATAAAATTTTCAATATTTAATATGTTTCTTTAAAATCAGAATTTCAAACTAATTAAAAAGGGTATTCAAAATTCACCTAGAGTCACTTTGTTCCCCCACATTAACCGCCACGATTCAATTTCAAAATAATTGCGAATTTGTCACGGAATTCAACGCCGATTTTTAGTTAATGAGATTTAAAAATAGATGACTATAGTAACGTATAGCCGTCTATTTTTAAATCTCATAAACTTAAAAAAGCTAAAACTAAATCTTGTATTTACGATAAAAGAAAACAATGACAATAAAGTTTATCGATTATTAAATAAGTATATTCGTTAGATAAGTAATATAGTGAGTTCTATATTACTAATTTATATAAATAGTTTTTTATCTCTTTTATCGCATCGTAAATCCTTGATATCTGAATATTTTATTTCAAAAGATAATTTCTGTTTTTTACTATGATAGTACACAACCACACATGTAGACGTGCAGCAACGAACTAACTCAAATGTTATTATTTTTCAAATGATTATCAGATATATGCAATAATTAAAAAAATAAGTATTTTTATGTTTATTATATAAAGAAACACTATCGTAAGTATTAAAAGTCACATTGTTGTCTTTCAAAGAGTCTTATTCATATTGTTCAATGAAAACGAAGGTTAAAAGGCGAAACGACTACGAGTCAAGTAAAGAAAGCTGTTTCGCAAAACCTTATCCAATCATAAGCATATTATTTATTTACAACATTGTCTTCATCATAATATCGAATCTCTAATACAAGATATAGTATCAACGTATATAGGGCTCTAGTTAATCAGATTAACATGAACGACCAGTTGGACAGGGTCTCGTGCGGTTTCGTGAGAGGTGTAATTACATACGCCAAATAAATAAACAAACAGCTCCCGATGACAGCCTCGCATGCTTGAGTTATCTAATATCTGGAAAGAGTTTTATACATTATTATACAAAAAATATTTTTTTATTATTATTTGTTATTAAATCGCACATAGCAGGGTAGGCAGAAGGAACTTAGTGTTACGATATTTTGTTTCTCATTTTCCGCCAAATTCTGGAGGTCTTGCATGTGTTGAATTGGAACTAAACGCCGTGGTTTACCTCGGGAAAAAAATTGATTTCATTTTCAGACATTTCCTCGAGTGAGGATTGAAACCCAAGACATGTTACTTGTGCCTCTGCGACACGACCGGCTTTTGGTTATGTAACTCAGAATAGAAGAAAAGAAAACAATCTGCAAGATATTTCTTCGACGTCCAACTTCCTACTTGTTTTAATAACATTATCATTTATTGTTTACTTCAAGTTATTTGAACACTTTTGTCCCTCTTATGAACATTTGAGAGCTGTATATATTTAAAATGTATTAAAATATGTAATTCAGTTCATTATAAGCTGGTAAGGCTTTCGAAATATAATAACTATTAATTTACATATTGTTGAGTGATCCTTATATACTTTAGTGTAATTTATTTTCATCTGTTTCAGATTAATATAATATGTAATGGTTTAACAATGTATTTGGTCTGGACAAATAGATTTTTATCAGTGTATTTGGTCCAGACAAATTGATTTTGATTGATTATATAATGGATATATCTGAACGTTTTAATCCCTCCTAAATAAATCAATAGGGAAATTGAGGAAAAAGATTTCCGAAATTCAATCCGAAATATAATGGCTCAAAAGTTTTGCAACGTCCACCTCAATCACTTGATCTGAATCCTATCGAAATTATTTGAAATGTGTGAAATATGTGATAAAAGTTTGAGCGGTTTGTAAACAAAAAAAACTCCGCGACACGGGCAAATCGCAAGTAGATAATATTTAATTAAATTAAAAGAATTCTTATCTGGATAACAGAAGAATTTGCTTCGATCGAGGTTTTTTTAGGATCTCGCTTCTCTTTTCAGAATGAGATATACTATCCCGCAGCAAAAAGTTAGTTTTACAATATAGGCACGAATCTTAATCAGTGGCTTATAGAACAGTATAATAAATGTAAATAACTTTGGTTTACTACAAATAAGACTTTTTAAGTATTAGTCGTTTCATGATATACTCATATCGTGCCATACATTGACAGCGGTGTGCGAGTGCGTAAAACAAAATAATTGAGCCCGGTCTGACATTTACGTGAGAGTAATATTATAATCTATATGTACTGACAACCGTTTAATATCCCATATTAAGCATTTAACAACTGCTGCTGTTGTATGTGTTTAAAGTCAATCTGCGACAGCACTTGTATTAAACTAATAAATGTGTTTAATACATCTCGAAGAATAACATATTGATAAAACGTATTATACAGGGTGGAAGAGGCAGCGCTCCTTTTACGGAAACAGTATAGAGGGTAAAATATTTCAAACCTATACCTAAAGAAATTAATCAAGATGCCTCAACAGTTTGGACGTAGGATTTTTTTTTCATTTCACGATTTTAATCCATACCTGTATTTCGTGTGACGCGATTACGTATAGATCCCAATAACATAAACACTTACTACTACAAAAATACTACTAAAGGTTAAACAACTTTGAACTTTATCGCCAATACCTATGACTTGATTTCGGAATGAGCCGTGTGCGGCGGTGGTACTTTGATAGGTTTATGTGTGCGTGCGTCATCCTTACAAATGGCGTTTTATTTTAAAATGACAATTTTATTATTTATTTTGTTTCAAAAAATAACTTTTTCATTTTTGGAAATTTATTTTTTTCTGATTTACATTAGGCTTTTATAGAGTAGTTAAAACTGTGGTTTCATGTAAAGTGGTGCTTACGCTTCCACCCTGTATATTGATATTTTTAACAAAAGGTTGGTTAGCAAAAGCAACTAAGGTACAGGTACAGGTGTTTCAATGTTGTACCTAAACATTATAAAGTTGATAGGTGAATTTTAAATATTATTCATACAAATAATGCCTTGCCAATGCTATTGTGGATTCACACAGCGCGTTGCGCAGTGGTACAGCGTCTGACTGTATGACTATATACATATATTGTGCGTTCAATCCCCACTTTGAAATAATGAGCAAATATTACATTTAATATATTTTCATTTCCCCGCGCTAGTCGTCGAAGTGTGGCTCTCCACTCACTCAACTAGTAATATTTCGAAAAGACAGGGTGGGTGAAAAGTCAGGAACAAGGTGTCTTATTTCACACTGCCTATTCTGTTTGGCAGGAGAAACTTGAAACTAAAAAATAGGCACCTCATCCCGGTACCCTTCAGGCTCATGGATTTGTTATTAATAATATTAACATCATATTTATATCTCAAGCAATTTATATTTATATTCAAATATTTTCTGTTTCATATAACTAAATAGCCAGTAAAGAAGTAGAAGCAGTTACTTTTTCTATCAATGTTATACCATACTATAGCTGTTAAGTATTTAGAAGAGTAGACGGCGCGAGCGACGACCAGACGACCGTCGCGACGGGCGCACCGACGTGGATCAATATTGCAGTCTGGCACAGGAGCAACAATAACAACAAAAACAATATTTTTATCAAATTATTTATTATTTACCAGAAATATTTATTAGAAGATTATTATCTTATATTAAATAAGTATAACGATTAAACTAAAGCCTAGTTGGCATAAACGATAATCCATTCGGCCACCAATGTCGCCACGCGTCGCTACGGGTCGATACCACAGTCTGCTCTCAAATATAACCGCCGATTTATTGAGAGTACACCACTAGAATGTTAAGAGACAGGGAACATTTCGGTTGGTTGAAAGCAAATAATGGAAAATAAATATGCAGCTTTTTGGAGATATTAGAATATATTTGGGCATATCCTTATAAGATACGTTTATAATGAACAGACAGCGTTTCTATTGATCAAAATCAATCAATATATTTAATATCGAGTTTTTATTAAGTACAAGTTTCTATTTTTAATAAGCATTTAAAGATAAGATACAATGTAAATAAACTGCTTCACAAAAAATATCATACGACCATTATAGCCATAAATTTATGACCTCCATAAAGGCAGGTGGCAATTTCGTAGGGCGGTCATCGATCTCTATTTATGCGTCCCAGATGTTACAAAAGGTCGGCGGAGACGAACACTAATATC
Source organism: Heliconius erato demophoon (assembly GCA_018249695.1). Taxonomy (NCBI): domain Eukaryota; kingdom Metazoa; phylum Arthropoda; class Insecta; order Lepidoptera; family Nymphalidae; genus Heliconius; species Heliconius erato. The sequence goes on along the minus strand of DWQW01007230.1, from coordinate 2,921 downwards.
ACATTTATCCGCCTCGGAGGCATGTTAGCAGCGTTTCAAAGGTTGTTTACACTCAACCCCTTTGACTTCTGTTTATTACTAAAGTAATACGGTTTATCTATTAGTTTCGCTTTTGTTGATTTTAGTTTGTTGCTAGCTAGCTAAACTATAAGTGGAATGTTGATATGTGGTATGTATTTTATAATAAAAACCTCTGCTTAAATGGCACATTTAGTAAAAAGTAATTTTTTGGATTTAAATTTAAGTGTTAATTTGAGAAAATAAGGAAAATAATTATCGCATATCGTGCAAGACAGAAATTTCAATACGCTTAGAAATTTTACTAAATACCGTATACTACACAGTTTGTTAAACATAAATGTTATTAGACGGTAAAAATGTTTTAAAGTGCTCTATTAATTTGTAATAAGTACCAATTTGCACACTATATGACGTCATTGCGCCGCCAAAACTTTCTCGTCATAATGTATAATAATTCGAAGGAAACCAATCCAGTGGATACAAAAACAGCATAGGAACAAAGGAAGTTACGAAAACGTGATATCCGTCGCGACATGTGCGTTCGGAGCTTTAGCAAAACTAATCGGAAGTCTCTCAGAAGGCTTCCCATCTAAGCAACCATTCAATATTCCAAGCATTCCTCGCAGGCACCATATAAACTTTGTGGATATATGACTATACATTAGTATTCATACAATTATTATTTGAGTCACCAAAATTATAAATTTGGTGTCTACGTTATTGTAGTAGCAATAAAACTATTAAAGTTGTAGTGTATGTATTAATTAAATTTTATTCAATTTTTTTTATTTTAAATAATATTTTATCAAAGAAATAGTCGTACTATTTCTTTGATTTTCATCATAATTAAATCAAAACATAATAAAAACAAATCAAAACATAATATAACATTGATAATATTTTTTATCTAAGATGTTAAGGTTAATTAAAATTAAACTTTCCATATATGTATAAGATCAAAACTGAACTATTTTAGTTCAGATTAAAATAGATTGTCCGCCGTGGAAAGTAAGTGAGTGTATCAGATAACTATTTATCATGTCGACCTTATCTCTTGATATATCAGCAACATACTTACATAGGCATGAGCTGTAAGAAAAAAATCTATCCATATCATTTTGTCACAATCGGGTAATATATTAAACTATTTTATATCTACAATACTTCCAGTAAACATTATCGTAATCAGTAAGTGGGGGACGGAGTGCCTTAACACTAGGTTCCCTCTGCCTATCCTGCTGTGTGCGGGATACAGTGTGAAGCTGATTTATTTATTTATTATCACTGTTGTAGAATTTTCTTTGTTATGTTGGTATAGAATTTTACGTGTATAGGCACTTCATAAGGTAAACAAAATGTGATTGTAAAATAATATTTGTACTTTACAGGAATATTGAAATAGCGTGAGTATATGTGTTTGTATTTGCATCTGCACTTTAACCTGTGTCTATGAAAATTTTGTACCCTCATGATACAACAAATACATAGGTTTCTGAACATTATTTATTTGAGGCCAGGCGTGACGCAGTGATACAAGCGTGTGACTGTTAACGCGATAGGTTGTAGGTTCGATCCCAATCGAGAAAAAGAAATATAAAATATTTTCATTTCTTCGCTCTGATGTTGAGGCAAAAATGCGGCGTTGAGTTCCGTCACTTAACGCATTTGACCTCTGAAAATGGAGAGTGGTGTGAGGTAGTGTTTTACCACTACGCTTCCTCTGACAACTTTACTACATAAAGCTAAAAAAAACCTTTTTGCAAAACCAGCCTCATTCCTAATGTTATCACAGTACTGTCAGTGTTTATAATAAAATAAAAAATACGATTTATTTAAATAGTCGTTACATATTTAAGTGTTAATCTTTAGTGGATAGCAATTGAATAAGCATAAAATAGGCACATCACAGCAATAAGAAAATAGTAAACAAGTTTTACATCGACTTATTTGCCGCAAACATATTTTCTGTATATCAATAATAATCAACTAGACTTATCATATTAAATAATTATTACTATCATTATGAAAATATTAAAAAAAATATATATTTATTAAATATTGTAGTAGTGAAAGAGATAATAATCTGTGTTATTTATTCTTTTTGTAAAAAAAAATAAAAGAACAGAAGAGAAGGAATAAAGATTGAAGTGATATTTCACACCGCTCAAGAATAATAAAAAAGACTTATTAATATCAGGCATTTGAATAAATTTATTTAAAAACCTCTATATTCTGGTTCATAAAAGTTACAAAAACGTATTATTTATATCGGGCATTTGTGTAAATATATTTTCAAACCTCCATATTCTGGTTCATAAAATTTAGAGTAGAAAGTAATAAGGCGAAGCGTCACCAGTTGAATCAATATTGAATTTCACGCTATGAAAGGAAGAGAAATTGCAAAATAACAAGTGAGTCGGCGTAATCTCTCGAATGAGTGCTCCTACGCGCATACGTATCCTGTTGACTCACAGCTATAATATCGGTAAAAGTATACGAGTGGCTCCTTGAAGCAATGGATTCTAACTTTACGTCGTTTGATAATACACACTTACTGTATTTTTTTATCATTTTTTTTATTGATTTATTCGTATAGATTGCAATTTTCTTTAATTATTAAAATGTTAATTTAAATAATGCAGAATTTATGTTCAAATATTATTTATGCTGTGTCTTAATCATCTTCAGGTTTTGAGTCAATTCGTATATTACTATCTGCAATTTTTTGGAATTACGTACTTGTTGAGTGAAGCGAAGGCTTTGTCTAAGCTGATTAATTATATATATATATATATATATATATATATATATATATATATATATATATATATATATATATATATATATATATATATATATATATATATATATATATATATATATATATATATATATATATA
>DWQW01007229.1:0-15267 GCA_018249695.1 Heliconius erato demophoon | reverse complement strand
AAAATATTTCATTGAACACGTGTTTCATGGTTTTTAAGAATTCACCCCCTAAGGGTTCAAATAAGGGGTTGAAAGTTTATATGGAAAAATCTTTAAATTGCCACCGATTTTTATAAACATTTTAATTAAGACTGTTAAAAATATTTTATTGAACGCGTGTTTCGTGGTTTTTTTAGAATTCACTCCTAATAAGCGGGCGAAGCCGCGCGCGCCCTCTAGTAATATATAAAATGTTTATTTTAGAGCAGCTGTGCAATTGTCACGTTTTTTTTTATTTGACTATTATAGCTATCGTGATATATTATATGTGTTATCTATGCGCATCATATTCGTACTTTAGTTTGTACAGGTGGCGATCGGTGGACTCGTATTTCAAAACATCTTGTTATTTCGTTTGCTTGAAATTAATCGATTATTTTCTTATAATCAAGATCGTGCCTTTGTGGCGCAGTTTAGGCGTGTCTAATTTAATATGAAATGAATTTTATATGTTTGAAGTCTAATGAGTGAAATATTTAGTTATATATTTGTATTTTTTTTCGTTTGCATTTTTTTGGTTGTGTTTCTCTTGTTTATACTTTGTTTTTTGCTTCACGCTATATCCCGCACACAGGGTAGGCAGAGGGAACCTAGTGTTAAGACACTGTGTTCCCCACTTTCTGCCGAATTCTGGAGGCATTGCGTGATGAGTGGCAGAACTCAACGCCGCGCTTAACCTCGACACCAGAGCGAAGAATTGGAAATATAAATTTAAGTAAATATTTCATCTCCTCGAGTGGGGATCGAACCCACAACCAGTCGGTTTTACAGTCACACTTCGTGCCGCTGCGCCACGACTGGCCTCGTTTACACCTCTGACTTATTTACGTAAAGATATAATAAACGCGACGGTTGTGAATTAGAACTCATCCCGATTTAATTTTCCCGCTTTGGTAGACAAAGCACGGCGTTCAGATTCTTAAAAAAAAATAAGTGGAAAGTGGCGCCGTGTTTTCACACTAGGTTCCTTTTGAAGACATTGTTACTGGATTGATCTAAAAATATATTTCAAATTTTATTTTTTAACTTTTCTATACTATTACGTTGTATAGACATAGGTACTTATGTATGTAGCTACATATAGCAGACCACACACTATAAAGTGAAAACATTTGCCTAAGCCAGCTCGCCTATTTCATTCGCATACACATATGGAATGATTTGATAGAACCCTTGGCCCGACCATCTTTATTCAATCATGGGCACCTTTCGATTTGGTCGGATTGTATGCGGGATGAATAATAAGTGAACTGGCGCTAGTTTTATTGACTACGTGTCATCTGAAGGTTTGCTTTAGCGCCATGATACGGTGTTTATTACGTATATGAGCTATATATATATTGAGGAAAGTCGAGGAGCAGGGGCACATAGTGTGACTTTAAAATAGTCTTGTTGTGGGTTCGATCCCCACTCGAGGAAATAAAATATTTAATTACTTTTATATTTTCGCTCCGGAGTCGAGGCAAAATCGCGGCGTTGAGTCACTCAAAACGCAATGCTCTCCAGAGCTCGGAGGAGAATGGGGAACAGAGGTTCCCTCTGCCTACCCTGCTGTGTGCGGGATACAGCGTGAAGCTGATTTATGTTATTTTTTTAAATCTTTTCATTGTTATCATGTTAGAAAAAAAAATGAAAAAATGACGTTAGACTAATTCTATTTTGTCTTAATTAATGATTACCTACTTTATTTGTATTGTGTTGGTCTTTCGTACTTACGGGTGTTTCCTGGTCTAAGGTACTTTTTATTTATTTTTATTTTCTTTAAAAAAAGTATTAGGGACTGACAGCCTTCTTCCATTAATTGGAAGTGTTGAGATACATATCTCGACAATAGATTCTTTCACCTGCAATAAATTAGGTGCATAGATATGCAAAGGATGATATTGATAACAGTGGTCGTTGTGCCATTATAGCGGCGAACTAAATTAGATTATTATTGATTGCGGTACGTTATCATTATAAATCTAGGTTTTATTAGAATATGAATAATATTTTATAGAACGATCGACCTCGGTTGACCTTCGAAAACACAATATCAAAAATACTGGAGGAACATCACGTAAAAAGCATGAGGACCCCCCGGAGGGCATGTATGAAGAGGTTGATGACAGTGGACGAGGCGAAAGAGGTATGTAGAGACCGTAGCGTTTGGCGCTCCGTTCTCTCTGACTACCCCGCTAGGGATAAAGCGTGAAGCTAGTGTAGTTTCGTTATTTTTTTATTTTATAGAAAAAAAGAACATCGCTAGTTTCCAGAATGCTAAAATTCAGTGCGTGGCAGCAAGAAAATATTTCTATCTTCTTTAAAAAAAATATATAATTTAATCTATCTGTAGATCGAACAGTTTTCAGCCATGAATAGAACCAATATTTTTGTATGATGAATTTCAGTCTGTGTAAATTATTGAATCCAGTAGCGAAAACGTTTTCTTTCTAATTTATTTTAAAAATTCCTGATAAATTGAACCGGATCTTTTACAAAGGTCACGTTGAGATACAGATCGAATATGTACGCTTCCCAACATGTAGCTTTTACGCTCTGCTCTATCAACCCTTTACCTTGGGATTTACCTTGGGACTATTCTTTTAACTTAAGATTGGTGCTTTTTTAAATTTTAAGAAAAATAAATACAAATAATCGATCATTGTCTTCTAAATGTTCTTTGTGGTCTAATCTTTAAACATGATAAAAATATAATGTTACCCATTACCAATGTAATCTATATATATAAAAGGACTTGTGCTGACTGACTGAGGTAAGACGCACGCAGAGCCGTAACCGCTGATGGTAGAAACGTGAAATTTGGGCAGATGTTTATTTTCATATTCCGAACATCCACTAAGAAGGGAATTTGAAAAATTTTTACCCTAAAGGGATGAAATAGGGGTTGAAAGTTTGTAAAGAAAAAAAAATTAATCTGTACCGATTTTTATAAAAATTTAAATTCAGACTGTTAAAAATATTTTATTGAACACGTGTTTCGTGGTTTTTTTAGAATTCACCCCTAAGGGTGCAAATAAGCGGGCGAAGCCGCGCGCGCCCTCTAGTGTTCTTATAAAGTTATATAACTGTGATTATTTATAATTTTTAACTTTCAAGTATTTTTAGCGTCCACTATAAATATAAATATATTCGTTCATAAAAGCGAAAATAATTCACCCATCTGCGGATTATGCTTTAAAAGAATAGAGAGCGCGTGTAGAACGTACTTACAAAACGTATTCCCAATTGTTATTTTGGTAAATACGTTTTTTTACAAAGTGGGGCATCTATCCCGGTTTTATCCTAAAGACCTATGACTAAAAATTTATAGAACTTTAAATTTTGTTACTTAGAGAGTGACTAATAAAAAATAGCTGACAGTTTATGTGGTTAAACGCGCTAGTCTTAGGAATCATTCATTCGAATTGAAAAAATAATATTATGGTGGATAGACACCACGTCATCGATTGTTTGGATAAGCCAACTGTAGGACGCGATCTGAACTGCGATCGGAGTGACGACGATTTTTTAGTTTTTTTAAATATTTTTGATTATTGATATGAAATAGCGTCTTAGATTGACAGAATGACGTGGTGGAGCAGCGCCGTAGTGTCTAGAATCTATTCGTTCTGGCAACAAGAAAGCGGCGTTGAGTCCCGTTGATCTCCATGGAAAATGGGGACAGAAGTGTCTAAGCTCTAGGTTCCCTTTACCCACACTCTTATATGCAGGAGGATATAGCGTAAAACTACAAACTACAATTAATATATTATACATATAATCAACGGAATTACTTAATAATTGTCTCCATGTTAACTTTGTAAAGAGATAATTTGAAAAAAAAAAATTTATAGTATAAAGTATAAACATTTATATATAAATCAAAAACTGCATCCAGATAAAGTGCAGTCTGCAGTGTTACGGAGCGTAACTGAAATAAGTGTTACTTAAAGAAATTTCGTGCAGCATTAACGTGTTCTGTTCTAAATGTTAGTATCATTTGCATTATACGATACGATTTTTACTACTATAAAATATTTTTTAAGATTTTTAAAGTAAAAATATGAACAAAACGTTTTTGGAAAACTTACGGAAATTTTGACTACTAATACTTATCTGTAATATGTGTCTCAAGTAACAGTGAAACGCTGAGTCTTCGAAATCAGTATAAAAGTAGTTGAGAGTGCAATACGAAGTCTGTTAACGTCATTTCGTTGGTATCCTGCCCTCATTGTGATGCCGGGCCCTTGAATGTGTCATATAGGTACATATAACATAAATAATTTTCAGTTTTCTTTGACCATATGAGCGAAGTCGTAAGTAAAAGCATATATTTATATATATATATATATATATATATATATATATATATATATATATATATATATATATATATATATATTTACGATTGTTGTAAAAGTCGTAAGAAGCTTTTTAAGTTTTTTATTAATTTACAGATTTTAGCATCACGCGGTATCCTGCACATACAAACCCTAATATGCCAGGCAGAGGGATCCTGGAAATCTTGTAGGATAGTCCGTTCTCAGTAAGACACTGCCGTTCTTGATTTTCCGTCGAGTTTTGGAGAGATTGTAGATTGAGTGGCGGAACTCTAAGCAGCGCTTTGTCTAGACACCACAGCGAAAAAATTAAAATATTAATTATCGAGTGGGCATCGAACCCACAATCTGTCACGTTTACACTCACACGCTTGTGCCACTGCGCCACGACTGACCTCAATTTATAGTTATTACAATTTAATACAATATTTAACTTTATAGAAGCAAAAAAATTATAATGAGATACAATAACACTTCAATCGTTCTAAATAAGAAACTGTCATCATAATATAATAAGGGGACAAGATGAGGATTCACATTTTGTCCCTTTTTCCAAGTAAATTGTTTTTATATAGTTTAATGAATTTATATCGAGGTTCAACAGAAACAGGATAGCCTATAAATATAAAATTTCTCGTGTGTAAAATAAACTTCTTTATTTATGATCAAGATGCCAAGATGTTGAACCTATTTCTTTATTATTTATTTCTTTATTATTATTTATTCTTGTTTTTGATGATTTTTTAAAAAAATATTATTATATTGGTTTATTTAAAGGCGTTTGAGGCTGTCGTGGCGCTGACTCACAAGCGTGCGCTTGTAAAGTGATGGTTTGTGGGTTCTGTCTGCACTGGGCAATTAAATATTTAACATTTTCTCTTGCTCGCTTGTTAACGAGGCAAAGCGCAGGATTGAGTTCCGCTTTCCAACACGCAATGCCTTCAGAATTTGGTGGAAAGAGGGAACGGAAGTGTCTTAATGGGAACTTCTCTCTCTCTCTGCCTCTGCTTACTATGGTATGTGCGGTTTCCTACTTGTTACCAGAGCGAGAAAATGAAAACCGTCGCGTTTTTAGTCGTAGGTGAGTGCCCGTTCACCACATTGGCTTCTACTTTTTTTCTTCTATTTATGATATATTCTTTTATTACTTTTAACAGTCGTACAGTATAAAACTACTATCTCCCGAATCTTATTTATAGTTAAACTGTTCAGGCATTTTTGCAGTAACTTACGAAGTAACAACTGCCGTGAAGTAAGCAGGTTTCAACTTGTCTCGCGCTCTATCTACTGGATTTTGTACTGTACGAATAACTAAATAGAATCTGTTAGTCTTTAGACAAAGTTTTGTGAACTTTATGTGGTAGAAATTTGCGTATTCATTTATTTTACATGTTATATGAGAAGATTCTACATATTTATTTTATAACTTGCTATAAAATATTAAATATATAACCTCAGAACTATATTATATGGTATTTAAGGCTATCTTGGCGCAGCGAGACTAATTGTTACCGCGACGGTTTTGAGTTCAAACCCACGGGGGAAGGGAACTCAGCGTCAAAAGCCACGGTTGTTTTCTCTATTTTGGTAGACAGAGCCACGGAAAGAATGACACTGTGCGTTTTATTAATGTATTGATATGCGGGAAAAAATATAAAGCTGGTACGTATTATAATTTTATTATGCTATATAATAAATACCGTATAAAATTATAATAATTTTTAAATATTTTTACTAAACATTATCCAGATTAGATCCATGAAAGAAAATATATGTATCTATTTTTAATTTTATAGATACAAATTGTTGTGTTTTGAAAGCACGCTTACTGTTGCATTTAGACCTCCATTGAAGATTTTAAACATTTATAAAGCGCTAAAAAGCGATATTAGGCAGATAAACACGGTGTAATATTCCACCACTCGACACGCGCTGACTCAAGAAAAATGAATAAGTGAGAAAATAGGGAACTTTCATATTTGGCATAATAAGGCAATTAGGTAAATATATAAAAAATAAAATGAAATAGTTCCACAGACATTTTCTCTTTATTTAAGTAAAGTATAAATAAAACTAAGAATAAACGACAAAAATATATATGTAGTTGGATATTTCATAAAGATCCCTCTCATAAACAGTGTCTTTGTTCTTTTCCGCGTAAACTCCTGTGAACGTTGATTATTACGGTGTTTTGTTTCCACTCCAAATGCTTCTTTTTCTTTTGGAATAAAGTAAATAGATATTTACTTCATATCCAGGTGGATGTTGTACGCTTATATTTTATGGTTTATTTTAAAATTTATACTAATTGTTTCATCAAGGCGCGGCATTCAGTTCCGCCACTCAACGCACGCAAAGTTTCTAAAATTAGACGAAAGATGAAGGGTGTCTTAGGTTAGGTTCGCTCTGCCAATACTACTATGCGGATAAGAAGCACCAAAAAATATAAACATAAACTTCATTCGGAATATATATTAAATACATTTGGTCTCTTATTTTCTCATTCTTAAGATAGATAGAGAAAATCCGGAGTTGCTTTATTTCCCATGATTATATATAAATATATTGAAATTTAAAAAATCTACTCCGAGATATAAATGAAGACACATAAACACTCAACACAGTCCAAGAATATGATTTTGTAATATATGTGCGAGTATATCATCGTATTTCTTTATAAAGATGAGACTCTACCATTTGGTATAGCTGCAAAATGTGAAAAATACATGAAATAATAGAAAAATAATAAATTTAAAACAAGCGCAGACTCCGCGTTCCGCAAAAAGTGATATCTCGAGGCGAACACAGAATTTTATAACAGTCGTCTAACTCGTTCCAGATTTTAAATCGTTTCAATTTGAGTCAATGGGAATATTCTGAATAGTTTTCATCGGAGCAACTTAAAACACATTACAAATTCAATCTCCAGGCGGCGGGCGTCAGGCGAGTTGCACGCGTTCTTCACGATTCCCCCTCGGATGGCGCTCGAATAGTTCAAAATAGCGTGTGGTACAAGTCATAGGTGCAGAGAATGAAATGTCTGAGGCCTATTGTGTCTCATAAGGGAAATGCTTAGAATAATATACTTATATAAAAATATACTCTTAGTTATCAGTAGTTAACTCCTAATTTTAAGAACGTGGTGACGCAGTCGGATAACAATTGACTGTAAATGTAAATCGTGAGTTCGATCCTCGCCCGGAGGAATAATTATGTTTACATTATTTTAATTTTTCTGTTCTGGTAGACATAGCGCCGTTTTAAGTTGCGCCACTCATGCAATATCCCTAAAAATAGGTGAAAAATGGGGAACGGAGTGTCTTAACACTAAGTTGCCTCTGTCTATCCTGGTGTGCTGGAAAAACTTATATATTTTATTCTATGAAATTTTTATCAACTTCACGCTGTATCCCGCTGTTATTCTATGATATGTTGCTATGCTATATATAGAATATTGATTGCAAATTATTGATTAAAATCAGCTTCACGCTGTATCCCGCATACATCAAGTCAGAGAGCAGGGTGAAACATAGTGTCAAGACACTTCGTAGCGCACTTTCCGCTGACTTCTGGCGGCAACGCGTGTTGAGTGGCGGAACTCAACGCCGCGCTTTGTCTCGACACCAGAGCGAATAAAATATTCATTTAATTAATTATTTCGAGTGGGAATCATACACTTGTGCCCACGACTGTATTATTAATATATATATATATATATATATATATATATATATATATATATATATATATATATATATATATATATATATATATATATATTGTATTATATTGCATTGCCAACTGCAAGAGAATGTTTACATAAGTAAAATGAATGAAAATTTTAATAATAGTGAAAAAGAAATGTCACTTCTTAACAAAAGTAGAGGTCGTAGACAAAAGGTTATGGATTCTGTAGAATAAAATTTATTGATTATATTGTTGTTTCATTTACTTAACAATTAAATACATCACTATGAACAACAATAGAGATTCTTTTATAAAAATATATTAAAAAAATATATTAAAGTAGAGTACTGAAAGTTTCTTTTTTTTAAATATGTATATTTTTTTGCTTCACGCTGTTGTAACCCGCACATAACAGGGTAGGCAGAAAGAACTTGGAAACCTAGTGTTAAGACACTCTGTTCCCATTCAAACATTTTCCAACGATTTTTGGAGGCATTGCATGTTGAGTGGCGGAACTCAACGAAGCACTTCAAATATATTTTTTAAATTTCAATGTTTGTTTGTCTTATATTCGGCAAGCCGCTTTTACATACTTATATAAAAATGTTCCTTGGACGATTTCAAAGAAACTCGAATTTGAAAGTATAATAGACTTCAAACAACGAACTAAAAAGTAAAAAGTCATTTTAGATAATGTAAAACGACTTTGATTTTGTTAAACAAAAATAATTAAAAAAAGATATTATAACTTAGAAGTCGGTGCCAAGTAAACAATCAGACTTAGTAATTCGATATTGAAGTAAGGCTGTTGTAGCATAGCTATTCCATATTTTCTTAATTAATAAAAAAAATATCCGAAATAATTGTCACCCTTCATTATATTAAGGAAACATGATGTAATTAATATCTCATAGTAGATCGATATTTGTAAACATTTATTAAATTAGATAATTTAGTTGTTTTAAAATGATAATTTAAATAAGTATTAGTATTTAGAAAACAGATTTAGCAAAGACTCAATATCATGGTGACTCAATGTCATAGTTTCCACTTGAAAAATAAGGATGATTTTATCTTTAAATAGTTTTCTGTATATACTTAATATGATTAAAATCATTATTTAACAGGTGAACAGTTAGAATAAACATTGATTTTAAGATTGACCTTCCATTATATAATATTTTACTTTAAAACATAAGGCAGACCGCGTATTTGATCATCTTTTCTCATCGTCGAACGGAACCGGAATAAAATATTTCAAATGATGGCAACCTTTTCTTGCGGCAGTTATTTTCTAGGCAATCATGTGTTATAGTGTTGAGAAAAAAATAAGCTTTAATTTGATGTAAAATTCATTAAAAAAACACATAAGTGCAAATATTACCATTAAGTGACTTGCTTAAACCAGGCAACCCTGGGCTTGCCGGCAGACTGAGAGCTGGAAATCATTGTTTTTCCAATTCCTCATGCGATTTCCTTTCAAATGATGTGGGATTCACATAAAAAACATATGAGTGCAATTTTCTCCAAAAACGCATTACGAAAAAAAATATTTAAAAAAAAATGCGACAGGATTTTCTAGGCAACCCTAGGGTAATCTATTCTACTATCATGTATCATTTTTAAATATAAGTTTCATAAAAAACCCGTACAGATTTAAGCAATGGGATCTCAGGCCATAAGTTTCCAAAAAATATTATTCGCTACCATCTTGTAGCTTGCACTACAATTATTCAGTGCTAGTAGCGATCTGTACTAATTATACCGACGGGATTGGAGACCGGTGGAATTTAGATCCACTATGTTTTGAAATCGACACCCACCTCTCCCTGAGCGTGGATATTTAGTATTCAATTTCATTGTTCATCTATTTTATTGAGTGTAAAAATTTGTAAGTAATGGTCGCTTTTGTTTTGGATCTTTATTTTATCTTTATTTTACTTTTTTTTGCATCACGCTGTATTACGTATATAGTAAGGTAGGCAGAGGGAACCTGGGAACCTAAAATTCAGACACTCCATTCCCATTCCGTTCCGTTTCTCACTTTCCGCTGAATTCTGAAGGCACTGCGTGATGAGTAGCGGTACTCAACGCAACCGCTTTGCCTCGTTTCCGGAGCGATGAAATTAAAATATTAAGTATTTAATTTCCTCGAGTAGGAATCGAACCCAAACATGTTGTGTTTAAAGTCGCACATTTGTGCCCCTGCGCCACTACGACCGCAGATAATACCTATATTAATCACTTTTCTTTATCAGCTTCACGCTGCATCCCGCACACGGTAGGTAGAGGGAACCTATTGTATATTAATACGGGAAATAATATATTAGTTTTATAAATTCTATGATAGAATATTATTTGTTATTATTTATATTCATTTTTATTTATATTCATATAATTGCGAAACGTACATAATAGCTGGTCAAGGTGTGATGTTAATTCCTGTAACTTGATTAAGCGTAATTTTAACTCAATTATAAGCACCTATAATTAAATTCTATCAAAGTGAGTTCATTTTGGCGAAGCTGAAGCGAAAATTGTGTGGATTAGTTTATGTGGAAATAACTTTTGTCCATCAAGGCGAAGTGGAACAGATTTTAACTTTACGCGCGTTAGTTGTGTATTCGATTCCCAGTCGGTGGATTAATTAATATTTAATTTATTTTCGCTTCTTCTCCGTCGCAAATGAATCCCGCTCAACACGCAATATCTATTTGGTAGAAAGTGGGAAACGGAGTGTTAATAGTAAGTTTTCTGGTCTTTCTCTCTATCTCGGTATGTGGGACAAAGTGTAAAGTTGAAAAAAAGATCACAAGCACAATTTTTCCAAATTGATACTTATGGTATTTAAACGTAGAGTAATTTTATATATAATAATTCAATGAGTTAGAGTTTTTGAAACAATTATTTTCATTTTCCTGTTCTGATAACAAGGCAAAGCGAGACTTTTAGTTCTTACTTAATTCAACACGCAATGTCTCTTATATTGAGCGGTGTATGGGGAACGGAGTGTCGTAACACTAGGTTAAACCTGCCTATCATATTGTATAACGTAGTTTTCTTTTTAGTATTCGTTGTGTAGTGTTTATAAACGTTCTTGCTGCTTTCTACTTGACTTTCCTCCAGTATTATAGATACTGTATTCTCGAACACCAACGAAAGTCTCCTCCTTGCCTAACTCACCATTTTTGCTGCTAAATCTGTACAATAATAACAAGAATCATATTGGACATACGTATAATATTATATTTTCTATAAAGCGCAATCCAAACACAACATTTTCGTCCATACAGCATCCGCATCACCATCTCTCGAGAAAGTCCTTACACTAAAATGCTTACAGAAATATTCTACATTTGAAAACGTAAGGCAAATCTACCGGATAGTGGCCTGAGACCGGTTTTAAACGCAGTATAAATTCTTTTGATTCGACATCACTGATCCTTTGTTTAGTTTGAAAGTTGAAAGAAGCAAAATGCTATCGCGCGTTAAAGTCAAATATTTATTTTGAACTTAGAAATTGCAGGGTTGGATTGAAATTGTGATAAAATCTTTTGTATGGTATCTTCAATATGGTTTTTGGATTATCTTTAACCTGTCTTGTAATTTGATAATTTATTGTACTGTATCCATTAATAAAAGGTCCTTGTAAGTAAAAAAGAATTTTACTTACAAGAGATAATTACACCAAGTGTTTCAAATGCAATAGAAATTTATCCTGACTTAGATCCTGACTCCATCATCAAACCAGTTCAAGAACTCCATGTGATTATTATATTGTCACTTATGTTACGCATAACCTGTCAAGTTTCATGATGATATAATTATTATTTTTATTTTTTTTTTCTTTTTCGTCAACCGTCGTGTTACAGTCACACACTTGTGTGCCTGTGCTAAGAGGGCCTCGTTTCATGGTGATACAATATCAGTTTCTTAGTAGTATTTTATTACATACATAATTATAAGTTAACGTAATGAAAGTATTTTAAAATTATTACAATTCTTCTATTTAATAAAATATATAACAGCTCTTCCAGCAAGTAGTAAAAGTTCTAGTAATGTGAGGACACTACAGCCGAGGAAAACGTTGAACACTCCACCCAGTTGGGCTGAAAAAATGAAATATATATATATATATATATATATATATATATATATATATTTTTAACGAAACACTCCGTTGCCGACTTTTCATCTAGTTAGTGACGCATTGATTGTTGAGTGACGGAACTCAACGTCGCGCTTTGTCTTGTTACCAGGGCAAGGACATTGTAATAGATGATCACCTCCGAGTGGGAACAGAACTCTACCGCGTTTACAGTTAGGGGCAGTCTCACTAAGCATGATGGCTATGGTTGATTTAATTTTTTTTTTTAATCGCATATTGTATCTTCCACATCGCAGTGCCTAAAGAACGTCCTATTCCGCTCTTCACTTTACTCTCGTATTCGAGACATGGCGTGTTAAGCCTTGGCGGAACTCATCGCTGTTCTTTATCTTACCAGAGGGAGAAAATGGAAATAATTAATTCCTCAAGTGGGGATTAAACCCAAAACCATGGCGTTTACTGGCATACGCGGTCTCGTTGCGCCACGAAGGGCTCACTCAAAGAAATTCTATTATAATTTGTCTATTCTTATTTTTCTATTCTATACAACAGTAAAACTGGTAAGAAATTAAAGTAATAATAGCAGAAGTAGTAAGTTTAAAGAATACTTACAAAATAAGTTTAACCAATTGAAGTAGGATTTGCGCTGTAATATCTTCTTATTACGTTTCTCCACGAACACTCGGACGATGCTGACCCGGTCCAAGTCTAAATCTTCACTAAAACAACATGTTACATTATCTTATTTTAGCTGGTATACTTGTTAAAGTTATTTCTTTTGAGATTACGAATGAAAATTTACGTTCAGAGAGATTCGTCCTCATGCCATACTATATACAGTGGCTCAGTACGAGATTTCACCGCGCTTTGTCTTGTTGCCTCGTTGTCAGACGAAGGGAATATAATTCACACCTCCCGAGTGGGTATCGAACCCACAATCGTCGCTTTTACAGTATATTTAATATTTTCATTTCCTCGTTTTGGTAACGAGGCAAAGCTCGGCGTCGAGTTTCAAAACATATAATACTTCTAAAATTCGGTGGTAAGTGGAGAATAGGAGCGAAGTGTCTTAACACTAGGTTCCCAGGTTCCCTGTGCCTACACTGCCATATGTGCGGGATACAGTATGAAGTTGAAGATAAAAAGAAACCTTTCTACTTACTTACCTCTCTTTATTTAGAGACTAAGATGATTGTTACATTTACTTACTAGAATCTATCGTATGTGTTGGAATCATACATTAATTGGTGACTGTAATAGTCCGCTTCTTCTTTTTCCACGTTGCATGTAGGCGGGCAGTTGCATTCGTTTATTGCAAAGGAAACTAAAAATATAAACCAATCTATGAGTCATCTTCATGATGTATCCTACAAATGAGGTTGTTAGAGGGAACCTTGGAAACTAGTATTAAGTCACTCCGTTCCCATTAAGACATTTAGATTTTCGGCTTCCTGCCGAATTCTGAGCTCTGGAGTCCAGGTTCGGCTTAATATGGACTGTTGTCATCTCTCCTGGTGTACCCCAGTATCAGTTTAAACCATTTGATCGCATACAACGCACGTCGTTCGAATCATGAGTCACGGGTCCCCTTCAATGACTTTGCGTAGAGACGTCTCCTCGCTGTGCGTTCTTTATAGTATTTATCATTTGGGGGGTGTGTCTCTCTTCACGATACTCAACGTCATATTTACATTTTATGTTTTGTATATTATATTTTCTAGAGTAAATCTGTATATTTATAGGTAAGCAGATTTAAAGGTTTGGTTGTCAGTATCTATTTAGAAATGTTGTTGCAAATTAGAAATTTAAACGGACCAATATTTGAACCTACAATTTTTGGAGACGGTCCAAATGCCTAGCCAATAAAATTGTATGTACGTAACGTACAGAACTTTAGCATGTTTAAGTATGGCACTTCTTAGTTACAGTCAGACGGAACCCTTTTTGTTTTAAAAACCCCATTCTCAACTTTCTACCCAATTTTTGAGAAATTGCGTGTTGAGTTGCAGAACTCAACGTCTCGTTTTGTCTTCTTTATATTTTCGATTTTTTATAATACCAAATTAGTTTTCCAGCGGGTTTCGTTATAAATATATATATTTTTATTTTTATAAAATTAGTATAAATAGTCAATTTGGTTTGTACCTGCGGCCCTTCTAGCACAACTTAAACCCTTTGCTCCGCACACGGGAACACCTGGCAGGCTTGGATGAGATAGTTTTAAACAGTGACACATCTCCATTGTACGTCGCATCTCGCACTCCAACAAGCAATAGGTTCTACGTATAGTAATAATATTACAGGTGAATAATGATTTTAGAAAAAGAATAAAATTATTTGATTCTTGTTTCAAAGGTTTCTTATTGTTACACCATAAAACTATCAGCTTTTGCATAGCAGTACAGGTAAAGGGAACCTAGCGTTACGATTGGTTATTTTCCACTAAATACTCAATTTTCAAAACTCAACGGTTACCTTTGTCTACCAGCACGGAGAGAATGACAATAGCTTAACTTAGGTGAACAAATTTTTCATTCTGTTGAGAGAAGATCAAATCTTTAACCAAATCGCACACAGTCCCACTACACCACGACCCTTAGTAAATCACCAAAATGAAAAAAAAAAAACTTATGATAAGTTGGAAAGAATTTAAGTGGCTGATGTGCCATATGGCATTTCCTAAGATCCGTAGCGAGGCTGCTCGCGTCATCTGACACCTGCATCACGACCGTGCTATACCCAACCCAGGTTTCTTCACCAGGTGCAACGGCAGTACCGTTAACAGAAATATCCACGTAATGCTGGCCCGTCCCAATGGCCACCTAAAATATTTTTGGTATTAGTGAGTTATTTAACAATTTACAATTTTGTCATTAAGAGCATACCTTGATAACACGACTAAATTGTACGATATGCATGGAGATTATTCTTATTTTTTCTGATAACATATATTTTGTTTCGTAAGATTATTTTGCTATATATTAAAATTGAGGCCGGTCGTGGCGCAGCGGCACAAGGTGTGACTGCAAAACCGACTGGTTGTGGGTTCGATCCCCACTCGAGGAGATGAAATATTTACTTAAATTTATATTTCCATTTCTTCGCTCTGGT
>DWQW01007228.1:0-15269 GCA_018249695.1 Heliconius erato demophoon | reverse complement strand
AAAGTAGGTGACCTCCGAGTCCTTGGCTCGATTCCCGTGTCTTTGGATGTGTAATTTTGTTATTCGCTATAAGCGATTAGCGCTTCTTGGTAGCTCGAACAACCCTTGCATTATGTCATTAGGAATTCGCAGTCACAATTGTGGTTTTTTTGGTACTAAATGTTAATTTATGTTATATTTTTGTGTAGGTATGTGTATACTGAGTTACGTAAAATATATGTATTTCTTACTATTGCTACAATATTTAGTTACGACGAAGAAAAACAATGTACGTTTTCTATATAATATGTTTATTTTTATGTATTTTTTTTTGCTTCATGCGGTATCCCCCACAGGTAAGTAAGATAAGTGTTAAGACACTTCGTTCCCCATTTTCCGCCGAATTCTGGAGGCATTGCGTGACCAGAGTGAAAAAATGAAAATATTAAATATTTCATTTCCTCGAGTGAGAATCGAACTTCCAACCTGTCACGTTTACAGTCACACACTTGTGCCCCTGCGCCACGACTTGCCTCAAAAAATAATAATCAGATTAAGCATGAATTTGCTTATTTTAATGCAAACTAACGAATGAGATCAAAAAGAATTTTAAGAAGCGATCCGTCTGTGATAATAGTATATTTACCTAAAGTAATTATATTTTCTAATAATTTATAAACACAACGTAATACACAAATAAAAAAATAAATACATATTAAATAATAAAAAAAACTAATTTATACAGCAAATTTAGCTATATTTTGATTTAATTATATTTCTGTTTCAATTAAGTTAAGTTCACGATTGTACTCTCATCCGTATGTCATTATAGAATGCGTCATTAGATAATCACGGATTGCACGTCGCCGACCACTAAACGGCGATAAACGGTGTACGTCGACAGCCCCCGGGCCTATTATACATACGTATGTTTACCACTGGACAGTTGCAAAACGATTTGGACGTTTCTGATGAAATCGGATTTGATCGCTCATTATATGTAATTCTAAAGTACCTAATAACCAATTATGAAGGCTGTAAAACTTGATGAATAAATAATAATAAATCAGCTTCACGCTGTATCCTGCTCTTAACAGGGTATGTAGAGGGAAGCTAGTATTAAGACACTCCGTTGTCCATTTTCCGCAGAATTCTGGAGGCATTGTATGTTGAGTGACTGAAAACTCAACTCCGCGTTTTGCTTCGACATCAGAACGAAGATATGAAGATATTCAATATTTCATTTCGTCGAGTGAGGATCGGGCCCACAACCAATCACGTTTACAGTCACACACTTGTGCTCCTGCGCCACAACTGACCTCATATGGTAAAATAAAATTCATGTCTTCATTACAAATTTTTCTTTAACATTGATGTTTGATGAATTTTAATCATTATTTTAATGTAATTTTACCTAAGCACTATATAATAATAACAACATTTCCCATTAACAACAACAACTTAAGTCACATAATTTTTATATTATTTATTGAATATTCAAATTACGAGTTAACTTAACTTGAGGTACTTTAAATCCCTCTCCGTATACGTAAAGGACACATGTGCGATATATGTATTTACAGACTAGGGATGCCCGATGTTTGAAAAACATCTATGTTGACATCCATGTCCACATCGAAGCTTAAGAAGCGATGTTCGATAAAAACACAAAGAAAAACATTTATGTTAGCCATAACATCATTTTTTTTCATTTTGTTATCAATAAATAAAGTCATCACGACATTTTAATTAAAACAAAAATAAAAATAAATATTAAAAATTTAAAACATTAAAGCGTAAAAACACATTGTTTGTTCGAATATTTTTTGTCAATCAACTGTAAAAATAATAATTTTGAATGCACGTGTACGCGACTAAATTTCGATTATGTGCTGACATCGATGTTACGATGTTTTATTCAACGCAACATCGACGCTGAAACATCGATATTTTCATCGAAAATCGATGATCATCGGGCATCCCTGTAACAGGCCCAAAAAGTATAATTCTATAATAACTAATACTTTTTAAGCAATATTTACCAAAGTTACAACTACAACAAAAAACCAAAATTCTATACTATATATTAATCAATCAACTATTCTCGAATATATAGCGGCAACAGTCAAGAAACCAATTCGGTAGCTTCGCCCAGAACCAAAAAAGACAGATAAGCTAGCTATCTCTTCAATATCATTATACAATGAATCATTTTAAGACAATTAAGTAAATAAACCATTGAATGGATGTAAAAAAGTATCAATTTGGCCGGCGGTGGCTTTATAATGGATGGTGCGTCGGCGCCGGCTCGGCCGTGACTTGCAACCGTTCTGTGGATGGAGTGCCGACCATTGATTCACACGTACAAACAACATGCTGGCCGAAATTTTAATTTGTTATATATAACTAGGTACTGGTTCGAATCCATAACAACTACGTATTTTCCCCAACTAACTTATTGCTATTATTTCATAAAATGTTGTATAAAATCGTTCAATAGATTAGATATTCAAGGTTTTTTTTTATTCCTATAAACCAAATTATGACCAATAATAAATGTTATTTATAAGTGAAACCTGTAATCGTTTTTACAGCAAATTATTTTTTGTACAACTACTTACTTAAATACTTTTTACACGATTGTGTCAAATAAATAGGAATACAATATGAAATAAGAGTCCACTAAATCGTCATGATACAAAAAGTGTGACAAAAACAAAAACAAACTATTCTAAATGTAAGACAAAATTAAGAATATCTATTATGTTTAAAAATAGAAGAAAGTGACCGCTTACAAAAGCTATTAAATCCTACAATTAACTCCAATTTCACACTCTTTCACGAACCGAAAAATCGAAGCCCAAACATTGGTTTTACCGAAATTATAGAAAATCAACAAAAAAATCTAATAAAAAAATTATGTCGGTACAAAAAAGCAGACGGGGCGGGCGACCACTTGTGCGGCGACTGCAATAGAAGTCTCTAAATTGATATTATATTATATTGAGATACTGTGCAATATCGTTTCATATACAGCGCCGAGTTGCTACGAAAATCTCAATTTTGATATCGTTTGCGAGAATTTATTAAAATAGATAACTTTCACAATATTCCATTAATAATTTCTTTGCTAAAATGATCAAATTTTAAAATATTTCTTATTATTTTGTTTCTGAAAATTCTTATCAAATATACGTTTATAGTAAGATATTTTTTAGCTACACTCTGTATCTTGCACATAGCAATTAAGACACTCCGTTCTCCATTTTCCGCGAAATTTTGAGTCATGGCAGTAAACTAAACGCCGCGCTTTGCCTATTAAATATTCCTCCGAGCGGGAATCGAATTCACAACCTTCGCGTTTGAAATCACACCCTTGTACCACCGAGCCATGACGATAACATGAATAAAAAATGAATAATAGAAAACTAGAGGTAGCGCGTTTTTTTAACTACTAACGTTTTTATAAACCGTCTAGAAGGTGGCACGGTCGGCCCCTGAAGCTCTAATTACGGACGTTTGTTTTTGAAATAACCGCTTTTGTACAGGCGCCGACAAAACTCGTTAAGAGATTTAAATTAATATCAACAGTTATTACTTTTGTTTCATTTTTCGTTTCAAAATCTTACGTGACTATGGTAATTATTATATATATTTAAATAATGTTAATTTATTTTCTTCATTATTTTAATTGGACGCGAGTTTAAACGTCGTTTAATATATCTTAAATATAGTTTATTATTAAAGATTTTGATTAAAAGAGAACATTATTATCCTCAACACTAGTGCCGCTGTTTAGTTATGGCTGACTCAGCATTCTCTATGACTAGCCGACTCTCTCACGAGCTGTGAACGTTGTCGCAGCCGTAAATAAATAATGGCGGCGTCTTGAATTTCATATTATATAAACTTTAGACATTTTATTAACATGTAATATATCTCTACACATAATAAAATCGTAGCAGATTGGTGTCTGTATGGAAAATATATAAGAAAAAATGTTATTGGTGGCATTTGATAACGTTATAGAACTAAAAATAATGATTTTTTAAATTTGTGCCTGTTTGTCTGTGCGTTTGTTCACGCTTATCTCAGAAATGGCTCAACTGAATGATTTGAAGCTTCTCTTAATATTACGTGTGTTTTTTATTTAAATCAGCTTATAAATAAAAAAGTTACCATCACTTTAAGCAATGTTGTTAGATAAAATTGCTATAAATAACTATTTTATTGTATTAACTGTACTTTCTCACTTTTTCAAAACTTTACTTTTTAATATAAGTATCGATGACATTGTTTTTAAAATGATATTATTTAAGAAAGCGAAAGCAATGCAGATAAGTAAATCAATAATTATATAGTTCAAATGTACGAAGTCGCTAGTCCTTAATAAGATGGTAATGGTATAATAGGAGGCCAGTCGTGGCGCAGTGGCACGAAGTGTGACTGTATGACCGACTGGTTGTCTCCCCACTCAATATGCAATGCTTCCAGAATTCGGCGGAAAGTGGGGAACGGAGTGTCTTAACACTAGGTTCCCTCTGCCTGCCCTGCTGTGTGCGGGATACAGCGTAAATCTGGTAACCCCTCAATAATAATAATCTTTCAATAACTTTCGTAAATTAATACATTATCAATTACAAGAAAAAAATAAAATAAAACAGAAAATATATCTTAATTACTTATAGAAATACCACACAACATAACATAAATTATAAAAGAAGTGAATATATCATTCCATAATGCATTTTCTTTTAAGACTTTAGCTTATAACTTGCACCGTTATACAGTATTCTATAATAATTGCTTTCTTCGTTCGACTTCGACATCGTACTCGTATCCAGTGTTATAAACCCATTACAATGTGGGAGGTAGAGTTCTTAATAGCGTTCTCTACAATTATCATGTAATACAGAGGGGATTCGTTGTTAGAGGGAAATATGGTCTTAATCATAACTTATATTATTATATATTACTTATTATATTGTAGGTAGAGGGTAACTAGTGTTAAGACACTTCGTTCTCCATTCTCCGTGGAATTCAACGCCGGGCTTTTTCCTTGATGTCTGAGCGAAAAATTGAAAATAATATTTTATAAATAATAATAATTCGTTCCCCCGAATGGGGATCGAACCCCGGCGCACCTGCGCCACGATTTAACTGAACTGAACGTCAACTTCTAAAAATTATTGCTTAAATAAATAAATGTAAAGAAAGGAATATCCCATATATAGATTTCACTTCTCTCATTTGGAATTCAAAACATAAATTTCTTACAGCAATAAACAAAATATAGCCAATTTTTATACGTTTTCTTTATAAATATTTTTCTTTCCTAAGTATGGCATAACGCTTTAAAAATGTTCCAAAATAAAATATAGCCATATCAAATTCTAATCGCATCAGTCTTGGATCAGTGGCACAAGCGTGTGACTGTAAACGCCGCAGGTTGTGAGTTTGATCCCCAGTCGAGGAAATGAAATATTTCATATTTTTAATTTATTCACTCAACACGCAATACCTCCAAATCTCGGCGGAAAGTGAGAATGCGGAATGTTTTAACACTAGTCTCCCTCTACTTACACTACTAAATATGGAATACAGCGAGAAGCCGAAAAAAAATTATAATAATAAACTTACCGTCGATTTTGATACCACGTCTTCACTTGGGTATCTGTAAGGCCCAGTTTTGCTGCAAGCTCCATACGATCTTGCACACTGAGGTATTTTTGTCTTTCAAAAGACTTTTCTAATGTCTGCAACTGGTGGTCCGTGAAGGCTGTTCGCGCCTTTCTCTGCTTTTTCGCGAGTCCTGACGCGTCGCCACCGCACGATTTGCTCGATACGTCATCTGAATCATCTTTTACACCTACAACAAAATATAGAAATAATAAGCGTGTTTCTTAAAAGTATCTTTATTTAAATATAACATATTCTTATGCTACATATGTATATAGGCCAACCGTGGCGCAGCGGCACGAAGTGTGACTATAAAATCGACTGGTTGTGGGTTCGATCCCCACTTGAGGAGATGAAATATTTTTATTTCTGAAGCTAAGCGCGGCGTTGAGTTCTGCCACTCAATACGCAATGCCTCCAGTATTCGGCAGAAAGTAGGGAATGGAGTATCTTAACACTAGGTTCCCTCTGCCTACCCTGCTATGTGCGGGATACAGTGTGAAGCTTTTTTTTTACATATGTATATTTGATATGTATATGGAAATATCTCTAGAATTCGTTGGAAATTAGAAAGCGGTGTGCTTTATAACATTTGGCGCACTCTGTGTATGCTGCTTTATTCGTGACTCAGCAGAAAAAAATAAAAATAAACAAATAAAGGTAGTACCTACAAAGTGTGACTGAAAACCGACTGGTTCTGGATTCGATCCCCACTCGAGGAGATAAAATATTTACTTAAATTTATATTTCCATTTTCAAAGCGCGGCGTTGAGTTCTGCCACTCAATAATTTAAAAAAAAGCTGATTTCATTTAATTTCAATTTTAACATTGCCATAGTAAATATCATTGCTTATGGTGTCTATAGATATAAATGATTCGATTTCCACTCGGGGACTTCCTATCCGGTACGTAATTTAATTTAATATATTTTTTTAAAAATTTAAAAAAATATATCAAAAATTCATAAAAATATCTGCTTTACAAAAACAAAGACATTGTCATAGGGTAATCCAGAGCTTTGTAACTCAAGCAAGTCGTCTCGAGAATTGTAAGGCTTCTGCGGTCACCACTTCCTTACACGCACTTGGTTGCCTACGAACGCGTTTTTTATAAAAAAAATACCAAGTAAATATTATTTTTATGTACATTCAGATTAAGTTAAAAATATATTTTACTTTTTTTCAGCTTCACGTTGTATCGCGTTAGTAGCAGGGTAGGCAGAGGGAATCTAATGTTAAGTCACTCCTCATTAACAACCGAATTGTGGAGGCATTCTAACTTGAGTGGCGGAACTCAACGCAGTGCTCGGCACCAAAGCAAAGAAATGAAAACATTAAATATTTTATTTCCTTAAGTGGGAATCGTACCCATCACATGTCGCGGATACGGTCACAAGCTTACGCCACGACTGGCCTCAATATTTATTTCAAAAGCTGTGCAATTTTAATTATATTGTAGTTGGATATATATAAAATTATATAAATATTATATAAATTAAACCACCATAAATATTTTAAAAGCATTAGTATCACAAATTAAATCACTTTTGCAGCGTCACCCTTTATCCCATATAGGCGAGTAGGCAGATGAAACCTAGTGATGGAACCAATTTCCATCCAATTTTCCAAAAATTGCGTGTGGCGAAACGAAATGTCGGAACTCAACGCCACGCTTCGTCCACCAGAACAGGAAAATAAAAATAATTTAATTCCCGAGTGGAAATCGAATCATTGACATCAAATAGAAGATCTATATAAATGCCTGTATCATGTAGAAGATATCTATAGACACTATAAACACTGATATTTACTATGGTAATGTTAAAATTAAAATTAAATGAAATCATCTTTTTTTTAAACTCTTGAGTGGCAGAACTCAACGCCGCGTTTTGAAAATGAAAATATAAATTTAAGTAAATATTTCATCTCCTCGAGTGGGGATCGAACCCACAACCAGTCGGTTTTACAGTCACATTTTGCGCCACGACTGGCCTCAATCAATTTAAATTACTTACTTTCTTATTAGCGTGAGAAGCTTCAAATTTATTTTGTTGACACAATTTTTATGTCCAAAAAGTGCTTAATATAATTTTAAAAAATATTTATCTGTAAATACGATATTAAATTAAAGTGTATCAGTTAAGAAACATTTATTGAGATACTCAGTACTTTAAGGTTGTTATCGACCCAAACAAATTAACACCTTTAACGTTAAGTGACTTTTTAATTAAAGCGGTTTTTCATATCGGAAAAGATAATGTTGCATAAGTTAAAAGCCAAATTGAGATATAAGAGAGGGTAAAGATTAATTGAAGATTTATTTTTAAATTAAGATTAACACTCTCGAGTCTCAGCTATTTCTAATATCTGCTTATTCTGAATTGTTACTATTCTGGATCAGATCCTATTTAAAGATGATCTTTTAAAGAGTCTCCAGAAAAAAAAAATTGTTAATTAATATATAGTATGTTTTTTTTTCTTTTATCAATTTCGTAACTCTAAATGCTTCGTCTTAACAAGGCGATGGAATCAAAATAATTAACATATAATCATTTACCCGTGTTAATCTCATAACCATCACTTTGATAGTTAGATACCAGGGCAACATCCCACTATTTACGTACGTAACGTACCTTTTAAGGAAAAAGGAACCCTTATAAGATCACTTTGTTGCCCGTCTGTCTGTCTGCATGTCAAGAGCTTTTATCTCAAGAACGCTTGGAGTTGAAAATTGAAACCATATACATATTTAGATCTATCAAAAAATCGTATGTCTACGTTTGCTTAAAAAAATATGGCCCTTTATATAGAAAAAACGCATATTGCGACACTATAAAGGGAATCAAAATTAATTGAGTACTTGCGGTTGACCTATAATTATGAAATTGAGAGTTGTTACAATACGATTAATTTTAAAGAGTACATTACAAAAAAAAAGATGTATAACACTATCGGAATTCAGTAAGCGCAAAGTACGACACGGGATTATAGGTATAAGGCGAGGGAATTAGCTCAGCCGAGTAGAAGTTGCGGTTTACCACCCAGGCACTAAGCGCTCAGACTACTTACCTTCCCCCTGTTAACTTACATGCGAACTGCACATTCTTGTATTTTATACGTTTTGTATATATTTTATTCACTTAATTATCGTTAAATATGAAATTATCGTGAGTCGTGCCCCAGGAGGTGTGTCTGTAACGGTTGTCTGTTCGATTTCCACTCGAAGAATGAATCATTATTTATTAATAATATTTTCATTTCTTCGCTCTAGCACCAACAAAAGTCAGACAGTTGAGTTCCGATGTTGAGTTCCGTCACTCAACACACAACGCCTCAAAATTGAGCGGAAAGCAGAAAACGGAGTGTCTTAGCACTAGGTTTTCTCTGTCTCTGCTGCTGTGTACGGAATACAGCGTGAAGCCGATTTGATTTTGATTAAATGATCGTGGCCAAAATTCTTAATGTTAGAATTAAATATTATTTTCATTTCTTCGCTCTGGTGTCGGGATTTAGCGCGACGTTGAATTCCTCGGCGGAAAGTAAGGAGCGGAGTGTCTTAACATTGGGCTCCCTCTACCTTCCCTGCTACTGCGGGATACAGCGTGAAGCTGTTTTTTTTTATAATTGAATGTTTATAATTGAATGTGACGGTCCAAACGTATAAACAGGCATATTAAAAATTTAAGATTTACGGAAGAACAGGATAAAGATTCGTCTTGCCATGTCGGTCCCTGGAGTGTGACCTCCTGGATGCTTAAGGAAACACTGGTTGGATGTCACGAGGCAAGACAACGGTCTACCGCCGAGGACGTTAATGACCGTGCAAAGTGAAGTAGGTTGAGCTGGAAGGTCAAATCCTGGCAAACACTGGGTCCTTGGTGAACGTGGGAAAGCCAGGAGGAAGAAGAAATTAACAAAGATTTGTCTAGTTTTTAAAAAATTAAATAAAATTATAAACATTTACTATATACTTATGTTTATTTTTATAAAGAGTAAGACGAACCTTTAATCGGTTTTGTCGTAAACTTTCTCTTTTGACATGTCCGTTTATATGTATGGACTATTGATTTGTTTGTTTTGAATAGACGTGAATAGAATATATAGAATAAGTAATATTTTATAATCATATGTAAGTATATATTTATTTTAAGCAAGTAATTTATTATATACAGATAGAAGACAGAAGAGAAAAGTTCTATGATCCGAAAATAGGGCCGGAGCTGTTACTGATTCCACCTCATGAAAGCACTCCTAATTTGTGTTTTATGAACTGTTTGACTTATCTACCTCATTATAATAAATAATTACATAATAATTAATCAAATTTAGTTAACTTCCTTTTTCTTATAAGTTAAATAGTGTATGATTTTACATAAGTTGGACGCTTATCCCGAGATAAGTTATACCTTATGAGAATAAGAAAGAAAAAAAAAAGAAATCAAATCAACCCAGTAGTCGCCGACTAGCTACTAATTTGTATAATAAATATTGTATAGATATAGATTTATACAGGGTCTGCTTATAAACACGATATTCATAGGTTTATTCTCGGCTCCGAGGAAAAAAATATTTTAATTTCTTAATTTTAGATTTTCTTTGCCATTCCATACATGTATTACAAAATATGAATAAAACGTAAGACTGAAAGAAAATATAATAGTTTTCAAATATAAAATATAAATAAGTGATAAATATCCTGACTTATAAACAACCTTCACTAAATATTGTTGGAGCACTATCAAGTGGCGATTTTTTTCAAAGCCCCCTCCATTTTACAATATCGTGTGTAATTACGACCCACCGAGGCCCATTAGGGTTAGCCGCTTTTAATTTATTATAATAAGGACCAACTGCCAAATGCATTTGCTCAACCATAAAAAAAAATATCATTGGTGGGCAATAACGTTACTATAAAACGTCACAAGCTAAAATTAAAAATATGAAAACGCTTTTGAAATTAAGCTCCTAGTGTCAAAAATATACTGGATTTTGTCTCGATTTCTTTAAAATATGTATGTTTAATTCGTTATTTTAATTAATCACATCAAATATTATATATTTAATTAATTTTTGTCGTGTGCAGATAGATAAACAATATTCTAATTGACAGTTTTGTGAATATAATGTATCAAAAAATTATATGTTAATTTTTTTTATCTACATGTTATGTTTCTATGAAATATGGAATATATAACAGTTCATTTACTAACATTAATCTTTTTTAAATTACCCTATGAATAAAAGTTCAAACGAATGCTAAATACTAAATCAGAGATATATATGTACCGATACTAATATATTAAAAATAAATATATATTACTAGAACCTGCGACTGTTTTAAAATAATAATCTAAAAAATTTTACAAGAAATAAATTATCATTTAAATTTGAACTCTAATATATGATAGAGGATTAAAAAAGATAATGAATACTTATCATACACGTGCTACCTCTAATGTATTTATAATCGAACACGTTACTGGCCTCGTTCGTTTGTCGCCGCAAGAACCTATAACTTTGTATTGGCCCAATAGCCCAACACTTGGGCCCAAGCTGTACTTGAATCAATTTAAATACATTGATATACATATTTGAGGCTAGTCGTGACACAGGGGCTCAATGGTTGGACTGTAAACGTAATAGGTTGTGGGTTCGGTTCTCGTTCGAGGAAATGAAATATTTAATATTTTCATTTCTTTAGTCAGTCAACACGCAATGTCTCCAGAAATAGATGGAAAATAGGGAACGTAGCGTCTTATCAATAGTTTCCCTCTGCCTACCCTACTACCCATATGCGGGATACAGTGTGAAGCTACAAAAAATACTAAAATATACTCTAAATATTTAGTTACTATTTAAAGTATTATTCCATACTATAGGCAAGAAAAATATTTTTATACGTTCTTAATAAATATTACTCTACATACATTGGCCTTGTCGGTCCGGTTGTGACCAACGGCAAGGCATTAAAGGACATCCCACGTATCTATTAGATATGTTAAGCCTTTAATTGAATATTAAGTTACTTGCGAGTGCTTGATTGATTCAAAGAATATTTAATTGATTAATAAACACTCCAATCTCTACAAGAATATATCTATTATATTAAGGTCACTTCTTGATTATGCAGCTACTTGACTATAGTTGTAATAAAATATATTATACGTACATACAGTTACAGTGAGTAAATAGTTTTTAATATTTGTTTTTTTTTTCAATTTTACGCTGTATCCCGCAGGATAGTGTTAAGACACTCAACTCCACTCTTTCCGCTGAATTGTGGGGGTATTGCGTGTTGAGTGGCGGAACTCAATTTCGCGTTTTGCCTCGACACCAGAACGATGAAAAGAAAATATTAAATATTTCATTCATTATATTTTGCAGTGTATGATGCTAATCAATTAAGTAAACTAATAACGTATATAATATTCATATACCTATAATTATCTATTACTGAGCAAAAAATAGAGACCATAGTGACTTACCACTAAGTTTTCTCTGAGCCTTATTAAAATAAAAAAAATCGAATCGGCCTCACGCTGTATTCGACACACTGCAGAGGGAATCTAGTGTTAATACACTCCGTTCCCCACTTTGCTTAATAGAATTAATTTTATGTTAAAAACTGTTCCTGAAATCATTGAAAGAAAACAATAAACACTTTTACCTAATATCTTAATTTATGTCATCAGTGACCAGGAATAATCAAACATAACCTTCACAATAGGTAATCAAATGGTCATGTGATAATGGAATGTGCTGACAAGGTGATTTTATTAAATAGGTCTATATATATAATAGGTTGTTTTATTAATTTAAATTGTGAAACATTTGAACAGAATCTAGTCGCGATAGATTGTGGGTTCGATTACCACTCGAGTAAATTAATTTTTTTTATTTTTTATTCTTCGCTCTAATGTCGAGGCAAAGCATGGGCTTGAATTACGCGACTCAACATGCAATGCATCCGGAATTCGCCGGAAAATGGTAGTAGTAGTGGTAGTATTTTTTTTTTGTAAGTGTGGAATTGCCTTTTAAAAATGTTAAGAATAATTATTTGTTTTCAGAATTTAATTTTGTGGTTTATACTATAATGAACATTATACACATTTAGAAAAAAAACTTTAATGCATTTAAAAAAAAGTCTTGTAAAATATTAGAGACTTCTCATAACATTAATGGAAATCTCTTCAAATTTGCAGGAAGATTTCTATGTAGTTTAGACATCGTAAAGAAACTTGACTGTAAGATAGGTAAATGATAAAAAAAAACAATTATAATATCCAATATAATTAAAATTTATTACTATAACCGAAACAAAACCTACATTTTTAAGTTAACATTATAAACCCTATAAGATTTGTATTAGATGTCTTATAGTTAACAATCAGCTTCACGCTGTATCCCGCACACAGTAGGATAGGCAGAGGGAACCTAGTGTTAAGACACTCCGTTCCCCACATAAGTATAGTTAACAATAAATAATAAAAAATAAAAATCACATCAAGTAATTTGTTAGAAGCAGCGGTATAATTAATTAACGCATTATGCTTGAGTTACTGGAAGCCATGCGAGATGCGCGGGCGCAGCGAACAATGCGACCAAAGAGATGACGTTACGTCATAGTGGCGTAACACGATTCACACGAATTATCACTGAAAGTTTTGTATGTCATAATAAATATTTTATAAACAAAAGATAGTTATATTAAATTGAGCTATAATTATTTTAATTTACTATAATTTCTTTCATCTCGTTGAAAGATATAACCCCCTTAAAGCTAGTATTATAAGAGATATAATCATAATTAATTATTATATTATAATATTATAGTTAATTTATTTTGCAATAATAATATAAAGATATTTAAAAAATCATAAGTAAGATATGAGAACTGTTATTAGTAAATTCAGTAAGATATCTTATATCACTGAAATTCCTTTGCTGACTTACAATGTACTAAATAGTAATAGTATTTTACAAATTCATCGAAAAATAGAGAACGTAGTGTCTTATCACTCACTAGGTTTCCTGCCACTATACTGCTGTATGCGGGATACAGCGTGAACCAAAAAAAAAAAATTTACATACCGTAAACAGCTATCAAATACTGTTTATCGTAACACTAACCTATCTTGGATACAAGCTTAACTTTC
This sequence comes from Heliconius erato demophoon, assembly GCA_018249695.1. Lineage (NCBI taxonomy): Eukaryota > Metazoa > Arthropoda > Insecta > Lepidoptera > Nymphalidae > Heliconius > Heliconius erato. Next base: position 1,455 of record DWQW01007228.1, on the reverse strand, counting down.
ATTCAATCTGCGTCTCAGTTAGTCTCTAGATTTATTCAGTAGAATTTTTCCCGTAATTAAAGATATAACTCGTAGTAATAATTGTAAAACAATACTGCAATGCCGCTGCCTGATTTTTGCCACGATAGCAATTAGAAAATGTATGTAATTATATGTTTATGTAAACCTGATTGCAATGCAACGGTTTCTTACATTTGTAACCGTAAGAGGACTATTACTAACTACATATTTTTTTTTAACGTTTTTTTTAAAATGTTATTCCACACTTTAGAAAGAAAAATACTTATTTGGAAAACGCATAAACAATTTGAACGTAGCGGAACTCGAACCGACCTGGTCGGTTCGAGTTCCGCTACGTTCAAATTTTCAGTTTTTTAAATAAGTATTTTTCTTACATATTTTTTGTTTTTTTTTTTTTGCGAATTGGTAAAAGAAAAACGTTGAACGTTACCTTTGTTTTTATGTTTTAAAATAAAATAATAGTTATTCTTTATTTTATTATCCATTTAACGAGAGAAAGATACGAAACTCGCACGTTTTAATTATTTTAATTTAAAAAAAAACAATTGAATAGAATTCTAAGCATAAATTCTACGTTTCATCTTTGTTTTGTGGCATTATATAAATAGTAGTAACTATTCATATTTAAACCGTGGGAAATTTAATGTGTCGTATCGAACAAGCTTACCGCTTTTAGATTTGGATAAGTCAATGTGAAATCGTATGAAAAATTATATATTTTCGAATACCCTTATGGAACCATTCAAGTGGACTATGGTATCTCCGAAGCTATTACACGGCATCTTCACATTGCTTTATATTTCCTATTCCATATTAAACTCACACAGTATGATAAGTGTATCAGCTTAATAATAACAAACAGCTACGCATTTCAAAGTCTTTATACATATATAAACTTAACCGATATGAATGTAAAAACAATGCTAAAACCAATTGGAATTAAGTTATAAAATTGTATTAAATACTAGAGACTCGAACGCGGCTTCACTCGCTTAAACTTTGTATTATAGCCAAAGGATAATAATTAAATAAAATATTTTTTTTAACAAAAAGTATCCTATGTCCTTTCCAATACTTCTAAGAATAACTGTAAAAAGTTTCATGATAATCGGTTAAGTAATTTTGGAGTGAAAGCGTAACAAACAAACTAACATTCACTTTTAGAACATTATTACGACATACATTGCTTACACTATATTTAGTATCAAAAATCATCATAAACGAAACCAGTGGCTCGACAATTTCAACATTAGTACAACAAATACGTGTGTAAAATAATCTCCCCAAAAAAAAAAGTTTTAATCACAAAGTCTTAAGACGAACCTTTATATTTTAAATCGAACCCAATTTCACAGCTCACATCGCCTGTCAGAAACGACACAAAGCCACATGGAAGCCGTATTATGGGAGAACTCTGGGCCTATTTATATCAAT